>JALIZH010006872.1:0-26564 GCA_030522465.1 Rhipicephalus appendiculatus
CACAGGACTGTTAGGTACAATAAACATTGCGGTCATATTTTAGTAAGATACCCAGCTTTTAAAATATTTGCGGAGAAAAGTGCGAAGTGGCCCACCTGTTCATTTTGATTTTATGCTTGTTTTAACGTGAAAGTGTTTTATGCCGGGGTCCACCACGGCTCCACTTACGTATATCAGTCACGGATATGACGCTATAAAATGTATACTAAGAGATGGCATTGAAACAGCTAGAATAAAAAGTTCCGTCGCCGGGAGTAGAACCTACGACCACTCGCTCCGCAGTGCGCGACGCAAAACGACTCAGCCACAAAGCGTACGTTCTTCAGTTTGCTAATGACGAGCTATTTCTTTACACCATTTACCACTGGCGGTACTCAAGAATCGGTGACTTCAGCGTGTTCTTGTTATCAGTGGCGAGATGGTGCGAAGGTTCCGGAGGGCGCGTTTTAAAGGTCGTCGACCCGCGCGTTGCGATGCGCGCGCGCCTGAACAGGGCGTAGTCGCTCGTGCGCCCGCGCTTATCTCTTGATCGGGGCGGTTTGTACGTGTTGGGCTTTCCCCGCAAGTTTGCGCTGAAGTTATAGAGAGCACGAAGGTCACTTCACTTGCTGCAGCGGCCGCGTTTGCGATGGACGCGTGCGGCTCACGCAAAAGTAACAATTGTGACAGTTAGTTCGCGCTCGTGCAGTATATGTTCTTTTCGTGCATCCTCTCTGCTTTAGGAACATGCTGCAAGTTTCGAGCGGCTTGCCGTTCTTCGCGTAACATCACAATTTGATGCTATAGCATTCATTTCTTCAACCTTGTGTCGAAAGAATGCAAAATAAACACTCAACTACCTCTGTGAAGACACGTTTCACTTTCGTGTTATACCGATTTCTATGACAGAGCGATCGCTCATGTTTTTTTTTCTTTTTTTCTTTTTTTGCTGTTAAAAATTACGCGCAGAAGAACTAGCACAGTCGCCGTTATGGTGTTGCCTTGTATTGCTTACTTGCTTAATTAATTTAAATTGAATGAAACCAAAACCAAACTAGATACATTAAGGTAAAAGCACAGTAATGGCACCTGATACTCACAAAGAAGTCGACCGCTTTAGGGTAGGATTGCTAACACAAAAAATCGACGTAATGAATAATACCGTTCATAAAGTTAAGCGCGGAACTGAAGTGACGAGGACCGGACTGGGAGGACACACACAAGCGCTTTCTCCCTGTCCCGTGCTCGTCGTTTTAGTGCCGTGTTTAACTTTATGATCATGTTACACCAACAAGGCCAACAATCTACCCTTAATAATACCGTTGTTGCGTTAAGGAAGAAAAAGCAATTGACGTAGGTGACAAGTTAGGAACACAACACGTGGGTACTATAACGGCAAATTCACTAATGACCTTAAAAATTACCTAAAATGTATAATAGTGTCTGATTCGAGATATCTAATATATTTTGATGAAGTCTGACAGCCTTACTTCAAACAATACGCGAGTAGAATTCCAATGTTTCAAATATTGAAGAAGCTGTAAAGAATGGTGCTACCTGAAAGCCGTGGCAAGTAATTTTGACAGAGCAAATAAGATGTCTTACACAAAATACGAGAAGATTAGTGCCATTAAAGTTCAGATAAAAGCAAATTCCAGGGGGGTAGGGGGCTGCTAAACTAACTCAGTAGTGCCCTGGGTTGTTTTCAACATATATTTGAAGAAAAGGCAGTTAAGGCTGAACTTGAAGTTAGCTGGTATAGACCATAAAATTATATGTTTGCTAACGCAAGGGTAGAGGGACGTGAAGAGTGCACGAAAGACCACGGTAGCCATGTGCTCCTTCCTTCTTTAATAGAACCCATGACGAACACGACAAAAAAAGCTATATACGTATGACTAGGTTGTGATTGGAAGCCTTTTGCAAAAGACTATTTCGTTGGTTGATTTATGAATATTCATGCCCCATAGTGATTCATAGATGGAGAACAAATTTATTAGAAGCAGACACAGAGGTCGGCATCCGCTTTTATGCTCTATTCTTCAACTCTGCACAGGAGAAAGGGGAAACATAGTGATGAAGACGACGATGGGGACAGGAAGATGTGATGCATATGTACAATAACAACGTAACACACTGGTTTTCTTAAAGTTTAGTATCTAGCTCAGCGCTCTTCAGAAAAAGCAATTCATTCTATGAGACACAGTAGTGAAAACTTACGGATGTTCTTGTACACTGGCATCATAAGTAAGCGGGCCACTAGCATATCACCTCCATCTCCAATTGGGCCACCATTGCCAGGATTGGTCCCGCTTTTTTTCAGATCAGCAGCCAAGTACCGTAACCACTTAGCCACCGCGGCTGTTTGCGAGGCGGGTAAATACGTAGTTAATGGGCTTCGCAAACAAACTGCCAGCATCTGAAGTATTCCCTCCAAATTTGATTAAAACAAGAATGTTCAACATTAGTCATTTTAATGAAATATTCAGGGGATACTACGTTTCAGCTGCTTGTTGTCCTTTGTTTACGAAGCCCGGCAAAGTATGTCCGTACGACCGTTGGAGTTGTGCCAACACCATTCATGGTAATCCATAAGAACTGAGTGGTAAGGAATGCAATAAATACAAGCCGGTTAGCTTACGTCCAGTATTCGGCAGAGTATTCAGCAAAAGCCTTTTAACAGTGGATATCTTTAAGCTATTTGTTCCACCGGTTCACATGTTCAGCAGAAAGCGCGTATGTGCCAATCAACTCCTTGTATGGCACGGCTGTGCACAGTAGAGTTCAGCAAGGGGGTGGGAAAGGGAAGCCAGTGTGAAAGGGAATGAAAGAAGGATGAGACAGTGTTGCCAGGTTTGGCTATATATAGCCAAATTGGGCTACAGAAAAAAATTTTTGCCGTCGATTTGAGAAGGTTGGCTATTTGGCTATATTCGGGCTACTGAAAATCTGCGACTTGGCTTTGTTTGGGCTATATGTGGTGCCCTCTTGCTCAACACTAACACTCCACAGGCAATTCTCGTTGAGCTGACACAAATATGTAAAGACGCGCTCGCATTATTTGTTGAAGGGGTCGAAAGCGGTAAGATTTCTTAAAAATCCGCCCGCTGCGCCGCCTGAACGAGCGGAAAACTGGGCGACGAGCTCCATCGGTCTCTGACCGATTTTTCCGCCACAGCCACCGTACAACGCCGTTGCGCCTCTCCGGATGCCGAACTTTTTGGCTGTACTAGTATATCAACCACTTGATGTCCTGCTGCAATTTGAGAGTTGCGGCCGAAAAGTTGGATGTGCATTTGTATAGGTACAAGACGCGTCTTCATGTATCCTAACGTTGTGAAAATGCGACAATTCCGAAGCGGTTAATCTTGTTTTTAATAGGATTGCAGAACGCAGGTATATGTTGTAGAACCTACACAAACTCGGGCGATTACGCAGCAAAGAATGATGTGTCATGCACCCGGCCGTCGTGATGAAAAGAGCTCACGCTTTTCACCCACTATCACATTTTGACGCCTGTGTTCACCGCTCGTGCTTTCCGTGACATCAGCGTTGCCTGGAGCAAGTTTGTCCAAAAGACTTTTTGCTGCCGCCTTACCAATCGTGGTGGGCTACTGGTTAAGGCGCTCAACTCGATCGCGCCACCCGAAGGTCGCGCGATCGAATGCTGGCCGCGGCGGCCGGCTTTCAACAAAGGAAAAATCTTATAGGTGCCCGTGTGCTTAGGTTAGGTGCTCGTTAAAGAACCCAAGGTGGTCGCAATTTCCTGAGCCCGCCACTACGGCGTCTCTCATAACCATATCGTGGTTTTATAGAATGCAAAACCTCAGCACTTATTATTATCTAACACTTCCGCTGCTCTATCTTTTACTACCGCAACAATATTACATTACAGAGGTTCAAACGGGCTCTTTTGATTATTTGGCGGCGCTAAAGTGAATTTGACGCACGAACTGAATGTTCTCGTGGTAGGTGGCCAAGGCTGGCGGCTTTCGTAATAAAATTTGTCTAGAACAGCAGGGTGTGTTCAGATAAGAACGTTGGTGCATGTCCGCCGACCCCCTTTAATTTCGCCGAAAAAAATATATTTTGTTTTCAGAGTCCCCCAGGACCACAAAACCACTTTTGGTTTCGCGAGAAAAAAATTTCACCTTCTTAAAAAAAAATTCGCAAGCCTCCACTGAGCCGCCACCACCTCTTTCGAATTTCACGAAAATGGGATTTCGATGAGACGCTACAAAAACACTATTGTAGCTGTAGGTCTGAAAAATTTTAGCCACATACTACGGATAGTTTGTGTTGACAAAAAATTATTACTTTGCAGTTTTGATGTTGTTCTGTTAAGGGGAAAAATCGCGAAATCGGTACAAAGCTCAATAATGCTCACATTTAATATTATTTTCCTCCGTAAGTATAAACGCCAGACTTCCCAAAGTTTTTAAAAACATTGCCGTATGTTTGGCGAACGAGTTTGCTGAACGAAATACCAGAGAGTGGCTTCAAACGTTAACCAGAAATGCTCAACTGAGGACATGTCTCTCAAAAATGCAATAATTTGAAGGTCATTTAAAAAAAAAAAAACCATCTTCGATTTTCTTTAAACTCTCCAGAATGAAAGCCAAGCACGTGTTCTAACTTAATCTGTAAAAACATGTTGCATTATTTTTGTGAGGACGGAACTACGAAGCACGAAAAGTGGCCAAATTGACGTAAACTGAGAAGCCACAACATTGAGCGAGCATGGCGCAGTAGTTGCCATTATCGTTAATTTTAGGTCGCGAATGTCTTCTGTGGATTGACGGATTGTCAGAAATAAAACAGGAACAGTTGGTTATGAAGAGAAAATTATTACTACATTTGTTTACGCAAATCACAAAAACTTCTACACGGGTCCCAGCCACGGAGCATGCCGCGATAATGAATCGTACTCTTCGCAGGAATCGCTTTCAAAATTTTTCGCGCATGTGAGCCTGCGTACGCCTCATAAAGGAGGTGGCTGGAGAGGATCCACCGCTGGATATTTATCGCTCCCCGTGGCATGTCGGTAATGTGATAATGCAGACGGTGCGTGTCGGCACAAGCGGCGCTTCTGCAGCCCGACCGCGCTCGCCCGCTCCCGAAAAAAAAAAAAAAGAAAGAACATAAACAAGAAACAGCTCAACTCGCTTAAGCAAGGTCGAAGTAATAAGAGAACGTCGGCTTTCACTTCCGTTCGTCGTCTACAAGCCGGCAGTCCTCTGCTGGTCAACGAACGTGAGTACTCGTGCGTGTATTACACTCCCCTGATATTGATGGCCACGTTGTGGAGCTCAGTGCGAGCGTTTTGCGCTGACTACCGAAAGAGGCATACGAAGAAGATTGCCTGCAAGCGGAACTTTCGATGTGGGAAAGATTTGAATGTCGCCTTACTAAGGAAGCGCATGCCAGAAAAAGCCTCATCCATCAGAGAAACCGACATTTCGTGCCAGAGCTGTTTCAACCGCTTCAAACAGATCGCCGTAGAGTCTTCAGATGTATCTCAGTCTGACGAAAATTTTCCCGTACAGATTGCTGTCGAAGAGCTAAACGTACTCGTTAAGACAACCGACGTGACACCCCTGAAAATTCCGGCGAAAGTGAAAGCACAATGCCGAGTGTCTTACGGCAAGCCTAAGAAAGCGGAGATAGAGGGCGCTATCTCCAGGACGCCGCTACAGAGGAACCTGGTCCTTCAGCGGAAACCTGCAACACGTGTTGCGAGTGGCTGCGCAACCTAAAGCACACGTTCGATAACTGCTAATCATACGATGAACCCTGCCGCCTCCTGACATTGCTGCCTGTGAACCTTTCTCATCAAGAGATTCAAGAAATGATTCCATCCGCAACTAGGCACCTCATTCACAAATCCTGAAAATAGAGAGACACCCGTGGGGTGTGGTCAAATCCGGACCTCTACACCAGATCGAAGCTGAAGCCAGAAAACACACATGCAGCAATGAAATACCATGCTGACGATGAGCTCAACTCCACCCAACAAAGCCCGAACAAGAAAGATTTCATTGCAATTAGCGGCTCACCCTGACACAGGGATCGAGCTCACTTAGTTCTCCTCCTTAAGACCAAAATGGTTTGCGTGCACAACGTTGCTACACCAGGAGCAAGAAACACACAACTGCTTCAGTGACGTTTGTGACTGTCTAACTTGTCTGACTATGACTTGTGACTATGACTCCCTGTGTATACAACAGGGGTAAAAAATTGGGGGACCCTGAAGCTTCGCCTTTAAGAGTTGAACGCGATAGCGATATCCTGTCCCTAGTGGGTACTTCGATCACTTAGTGCATACTATGTAATGGGCAGCGCGCCTTAAACCACCAGCAATTATGCGCGTGAAATGTTTTCGAACTTGCTATGTGCCCACTACGGGGTCTTAAGGGAATACGCGCAGTAACGTGTGTGCCTTTTGTAATGGGTGGCTCGCTTTAAACCACGATGTCGTTGTGATATTGACATGTTCTGACGCCCGATGGCAATGTACGCTTGTACCACGCAATATTACTTGATATTACATGTTGTATTGGGACGCCTGTATACAGGACGCGTGTTTGTAAAGCGTGAAAGTTATTTTCACTGCATTTCCAAGCAGAGGAAGTTATTTTTGCTGTGTTTCCAAGCTGACCCGTGGCTGTGTGGTAGAACACCCTGCTTGCCACGCAGACGGCCTGCGTTCGATACTCACTGGACCCGGAAATTTTTATTATTTATTTTATTTGCATCTTTCTCGATTGTTTGGTCACGGACAAGATGATCTTTCGCTCACAACCAACGACGCCGACGCCGACGCCGGACTTTCTGCGAAACGAGTTCTTTAACGCTATCGCGTGAATAAACAGTTCCTTCCGAGAGCTCGATTTGACTACATTTCCCGAAATCTTGCGGTTACTCCTTACGCCAGGACCAAAACTGCGACGCGTGCACACACGCAAATGTACAAATTTGCACTTTAAGGCAGCTCTTTGGTTTTATCTGTCAAGCTGTTGTCCCTCGAGCAGAACAAAAGATATTCGCGACCTAAAAATAACGATAATGGCAACTATTGCTCCATGCTCGCTCAATGTTGTGGCTACTCAGTATACGTCAATTTGGCCACTTTTCGTGCTTCGTAGTTCCGACCTCACAAAAATAATGCAATATGTTTTACCAGATTAAGGTAGAACACGTCCTTGGCTTTAATTATGAAGAGTTTAAAGAAAAATCGAAGATGGTGTTTTTTTTTAAATGACCTTCAAAATATTGCATTTTGAGAGACATGTCCTCAGTTGAACATTTCTGGTTAATGTTTGAAGCCACTCTCAGGTATTTCGTTCAGCACACTCGTACACCAAACATACGGCAATCTTTTTAAAAACTTTGGGATGTCTGGCGTTTATAATTACGGAGGAAAAAATCTTAAATGTGAGCATTATTGAGCTTTGTGCCGATTTTGCGATTTTTTTCCTTAACAGAAAAATATCAAAACTGCAAAGTAATAATTTTTTCTCAACGAAAACTATCCGTAGTATGTGGCTAAAATTTTTTCAGACCTACAGCTACAATATTGTTTTTTGTAGCGTCTCATCGAAATCCCATTTTCGTGAAATTCGAAAGAGGTGGTGGCGGCTCAGTGGAGACTTGCGAATTTTTAAAAAAAAAGGTGAAATTTTTTCTCGCGAAACCAAAAGTGGTTTTGTGGTCCTGGGGACTCTGGAAACAAAATATATTTTTTTCGGCGAAATTGAAGGGGGTCGGCGGACCTGCACCGACGTTCTTATCTGAACACACCCAGCACAAAACACAAACGTTTATCTTGCTTTGCCTCATGCGTGAAATACTACAGAGTTGCTGATAACTGGTCCTATAAAAGACCTTGCATTGGAAGGTCACTTTCCGAACACGACGGACTGATGAGACGGAGCTTGCCGAATTTACTTATCTTTCAAATGAAGGTTCAGTGATTAAGTAAGGCCACGCCGCAATATCGATACTTTCACCTTCTCGAACAGAGGCTGTTTCCTACACTAATGACAGGTTGTACAAAATGGAATTGGAGCAGTCGAATGTGAAAACGTATGTCAAAATAAAACTGAATACAAGAATGGCTATATTTGGCTACAAATTTTCTTGCTATTTTATGCATTTGGGCTACAGTTTCTCTGGCTTTTGGCTACGCCGCCTCGTCCGACCTGGCAACACTGGGATGAGATAGTGAAAAGTGCATATGTGTTAAATAGCTCCTATCAAACCATGATGAGGAGGAGTGAAGTGAGGATGAGCAAGAGGGGAGAGAGTAAAGCATGGCATAATTTCGTACACTAGAGGTTAGGAATAGGGTTAGGTGGGAAGTGAGGATGAGGAGGAGGAAAAAGACAGAGAGGGTAAATCATGGCATAACCAGTATAGGGAACCAGCGCTTGAGTTTTGGCGGTGCGGGCAACGCCGCCCTGGTGGTCAAAGCGCGCACTTCTCAGCCGCTCTCGCAGACTTGAGCGCCGACTAGTAGAGGCGGTGCGGGTGCGCATCGCTGAAAGAAAAGAGAAAGGCGCTGGCGGTACTGCTGCGCATTCTAGTACCACAATATGTAGAAATGAGGGAGGACGTATCCGTCCACGTTTTTCCTTCTAAATCATATGAATAAGAACGGAGGCGGCGTTGCATCCGAGCGGTCAGGCGAGCATAGTATGTTCTTGCTCTTTCTCTCCTGTCTATAGTGGCGTCGGGCTGGCTTCAAAACCGAGTTCTGCGTGTCCGCTGGATTTATACGATAGTTCAGACGGCCACCAGTGGAAACCGGTGGTTTGTCGGAAATTAAACGAGCATATTATACAGCATACGGGATACGCAACAATTTTTTACCTGACTACCACCACTAAGCTCCTTCTGATGCCACCGCGTAATGTTGAAGGATACGATAGGCAGGTAGTCTACATTATTGGCAAACAGTTTCTTGGAAGGAAATCTGCCTTCTCTATCACATGTTTGCGGGGGGCACGTTCGCCTAAGCCGCAGAACTAGCTATTATAAAAAATACGCACGCGATGGATACTCGATGCTGTGATGCCTCTGTTTATCTTAGTTTGTGCTATAGACATTGTTCTTGTTACTATTAAAGCAGCGGACTACCCGAAGCTTAACTTTCTGGAGTCAACCGATGCGGTAAAGCTTCTATCTGCATTGGCTGCCGTGCCGAAGTGACATCGGAATTGATGCCTCGCCAGAGAATTGTCAAATGTCTTCGATTTTCGCTCGTCGTTTATTTCACCTACTAGTGTTTTAGTTGTTCCGCTTGCTTGTATCTCCTTAGAATAAAGGTGTTTCATCGACATAGATAATTTCTAGGGTCTTAGGTCTCAAATAAGGTACGATTATGAGGCACACCATAGTGCGGGTACCAGGATTACTTTTGAACGCTTGGGGTTCTTTAATGTGCACATAAATCTAAGTTCACGGGTGTTCTTTGTATCCCCCCCCCCCCCCCCCCCATCGAAATGCGGCCGCCGTGGCCGGGAAACTATACCGCGCCCTCGAGCATAGCAGCGCGACACCCTAAGTGTTATGCTAGCACGGTGGTTTGCTTGATCAACATCCACGTGCATAGATATTGCGCGTTTGGAATACACACCACACCATAAAAAACTGACGCAGCTGCTCCTTGCCTCTAGTTTTTTTTACTGCAAAATTGGGCAGCGTGGTATCGATGCAGCACGTACTTGTCAGTGGAGACGTGTCAGCCTGCATTAGTTTGACACAAATACCAGCAAGCAGCCAGAACATGTTGACAAGGGAATCGCCATCACGGCACAGCACTCTCTCTTCAACGCCATAAGCATATGTAGGGGCAGTCCGCCTTGCAGAGCTTCTCTCCGTTTTCCAATGATTTCGTGTGAGAGTAACCTTCGGACAAGGTTAGTTTTTTCTAAACCACAGTACAGTATTATTGGCGCAATGGCTGCTCGAGCTGTCCGTGCTAAAATCAAGCACGGTAACGGCGCACGTGCGTGCTCTCACCGCGGTACAATGCGGCCGGTCGTCTGGGCGCGAGCGGCTGAGTTGTGTCGCGACTCGCCACCAGGTGCCCTTTTTCGGCGCGCCACCTATCCAGCGCTGGTCTCCTATATCATAGCATGGAGTAGGAAAGGAAAGTGAGCGTGAGGAGGAATGATGTCACGAGAGAAGGCAATATAGAAAGAAAAGCGAAGGGAGGGCGTGGAAGAAAGGAGGAGAGGCCAGGGTAAAGCATGACATAGCCTTGTTAGTGTAGTTCAGCAAAAAAGGTGGGACAGGGAAATGAAGGTAACCCCGATTGATGTTAGTGTGAATATGAGGGTAAGGAGGAGGTGAGTGGGTAAGCCATAGCATAGTCATTATAGTGTTCCGCCCAATTAACCGAACCACAACCGCTCGGCGAAGAAAATAAAATAAATAGCCTCAATAAACTATCGAGTGCGCACCGTTTTCGTAGACCTTTACATTTGGTGCAGCCGAGTACAGAACAAGATGTGGGTGAGCATCACTTTGGGATGGCGAGACGGCCAGCCTATCGTGACAGGATGCAAGCTCACTCAGAAAACTTCGTGTCTCCATCAGATCAAGCGAAAACTTCAACTTTACTGCGAGCTATTTCTTCCAAGGCCGACGCAGCACTGGACGACATCATCGCTAAATATTCCGTAATGATTAGCATGGATCCCAAAGAGTTAAGTGACCTGACTAAGGAAGATGTCGATAATACCCCTAGCCTCGTCTACGGTTGGCAAGACAGACAATTGTGCCTATACACTCTTGTTGAACTCGGTCTGATAGACGCAATATCGAACTTCCCCAGGTGGCCTGACCATGGGCACCATTCCAGCATTTATTCGGGCCCACTACCTTCCGGTGGTGCCATTTTCCCAGGTGCTGGACGGGTTCTTCGGTGTGCGTTAGATCATGCCAAGTTTCCTTGTAGTCGCCTTGTTGTTTACAGCCCGGAGTTGCAGTTTTCTTCGGTGAACAGTTTTTTTTAGCCTGGCCTTCGCCCGAGCACGTACCAACAATATGGTGGCATCCACCTGGAGTGCTTCTAAAAGCTGTGCGTCTTAAAAACAGACAACCAACGTACCACGGATTAGGCGCTCCCGGAATTACTTGCATTGACAGCGGTCACGAAGCACGAGAAGGGACATCCCAGAGTCCACACTATCGACGCGTTCTTACCGCCAGCGATCAAAATTGACGCTTTCATAGATTCTAATCTTGTTTGCCACGAAGTCGGCGTCAAACTTTTTTCTGTGATATCCCGTTGCTATGAAGCTACTCCATGGGCAGGTCAAAAGTCTGAAAAAATTTCCTCGCCTGCCTGCAAAAGGTGTACAATAGAGCTCTCATCTGGGCTTTCTGCGATCTATCGTTGAGCCCAAACGCGTAGCTGTAGTCATCCAACGACGTAATCCATTCTGTCAATTCCGAATTCCATTCCTTGTCGAACTGCGTTAGCGACGGGATGGCTGCTGCCTACGGGGCCGTCATCGTGCAGACCGAACTTCGGGTGAGGGCCGCAACGGCACCTAGGAAGGGCAGGTCCATGCAGCTTTTTTTACCATGTCGAGACGGCTCTCGGTAGAGAGGTGATACGACAGAACCGCCGACGCTGCTTCGATGTAGCCACGTAAACCCGAAAAACACTCTTTCGTTTATTAGATGGTCGCAGTATGTCTCTATACACCGGGGAATTCAGAGCCAACGCACACCTGTGCTTGCTCATAACAGAGAAAACCGATAACACTACAGCCTACTGGTGAACTGAAGTTGACGAAAGAGACTGAGAGAAGACAGCCTTTACAACAACATTCGAGCTTTTTGTGTTCAAGGTTATGCCATTCGTTCTTTGCGCGGCGTCTGCGACATACCTGCGCGTGACGGTAGGCTTGAAGTGATAGACTTGTATTGTCTACTTAGATGACGTCGCAGCAACATTCGACGAACACCTCCGACGCCTGAGAAATGTGCTTAAAACAATCAAATCATCTAGCTCACACTAAAACAGCAGAAGAGCCGATTTCCATAAAAAGAGTTTCTGTTCCTTGGACACGTCATTAGCAAGACGAGACACGTCATTAGCAACACGGCGCATTATTAGCAAGACAGCCGCCAACGCTGCTTTCCCTCTACCCAGCGACAAGCAGGCACTGCACCGATTTCTCAATCAGAGTGCCTGTTACAGGCAATTGACCAAGAACCTTTACGGCATCACCGGGTCACTAACTAATCTGACACAAACGTCGAGTACACATGGGAAACGCCGCAGGACGAAACACTTCAGGAACAGAAACAACACTTGCAGTCGTCACTGGTTCTAGCACACTTCGACGAATTATCGATACAGAAATACAAACTGATGCAAGCTATGTAGTAGGACTTGGGGCCGTATTTGAACAACGGACGGAGAGTCAAAAAACGGAGACCACTCACGCTCACCGGTGGCTGTCAAAGGGGGAAGCAAAATTATTCGATGACAGAAAAAGTGTGCATCTCCATCGCTTGGAATACATTAAAGTTTAGCCCCTCAAGCCCTTCAAGGTCGTCAGCGACCACAGCGCTTTGTGTTGACTGGCAAACCTAAACACCCTTCAGCCCCAGATTTGAGGAGTTTGACCTTCGTTTAGAAGTCCGGAAGAAAGCACACTAATGCCGACTACTTGTCTCGTTCCCGTGTTGACTCGCCGCAGCAGGAAGATGTCGACGAATACAGCGTCTTTGCGCCCATGAATGCCGATCGATGTGCTCACCCACCAACAGCGACGCGATCCAGTGATTAGGCTACTGGCCGACTACTTGGAAGGCAAGACGACCATGGCCCCCCGGTAATTTAGGCGAGGATTGACGTCATTTTAATTGAAGAACTACATCTTACTAAAGTAGAAATTATGACCGGCCCGAGCCAACTACCTCCTCGTTGTACTTTCGGCACTGCGAGCAGAAGTACTGCAGGTCTTGCAGGATGACAGATGTACTACAGGTCTGGCAGGATGGCCCAACGGTAGGGCACCTAGAATTTTCCTACACGCTCGCAGGGGCACAAGTGCACTACTGGCTACACCCTACCACCAACGTCGCTCGTTACGTGAGGACATGCTGGGTATATAAGCGACGCAATATGCCAACGACAAGGCCAGCAGGAGTCCTTGAGCCAATTGAACCACTTCGTCGACCCTTCCACGGATCGGAATAGTCTAGCTTCAACCATTTCCCATGTCATCGTCCATGAAGAAGTGGATTGTCGCAGCTGGGCACTACCTCGCCCGATGCGCCGAAGCCAAGAACCTGCCTGAAAGAAGTGACACCGAGGCCACTGAGTTCTTCGTCGCGAACATCCTACTGCGTCACAGTGCCCCAGAAATCATCGTCACAGACACTGGTAGGGCTATCTTGGTAGACGTGACGCAAGCGATTTTGCAGTACAGCCAGAAAAATCACCGAAGGACAACCGCCATCCTATCACGCACGAATGGCCTCACCGAGCGTTTCAATAAAACCCTCGCCGACATGCTAGCAATGGGCGTCGACGTAGAACAGAATTGGTACGCCGTCCTTCTGAAGATAAACCAACACTTACAGCACGGCAGGGAAAGACGACGCACATGACCACGGAAAGAGACCGACGAAGACAATCTCGACGTCGCGACTTATCCGCATCGCGCCAAAGAAGTTCGACAACGCATACGCTTGCGCACCAAGAACAACGAAAGTATCGACAGCCGTCGCTACAATCTTCGATGACGTCACATGGAATAGCAACTCGGTTACTGTGGTTGGATATGGGTACCGATACGCCGGCGTGAAATTAGCGTGGTGATTCTTCGACGATATAGTTGGGGCCATGCAAGGTACTTCGACGTATCGGTCCCCTGAACTACCAGGTCAGCTGCGACATTACGAACTCTCAGCGGCGCCGCGATCGACCCGGAATCATCGCGGTACTTTGCGGGCTGGTGAACTGGGGAACTTTATTTTGAACGTGTTTTGTTAATGCCCTTCGTAGCTATTTTCGCTAGTATATTAAGTGTTTGTGGTGGGGCAATGGTTTTTTGGCGTGATCGGGTTTCGCAGGCGCACACCGACCTAACACACACACACACACACACACACACACACACACACACACACACACACACACACACACACACACACGCACGCACACACACACACACACACACGCACGCACACACACACACACACACCAACGCGCGCGCGTGCTTGTGTGTTTGTGTGTGTGTGTGTGTGTGTGTGTGTGTGTGTGTGTGTGTGTGTGTGTGTGTGTGTGTGTGTGTGTGTGTGTGTGTGTGTAATCGAATAATTTTGCTTCGACCTTTGACATCGACCGGCCAGCGTAAGTGGTCTCCGTTTCTCGACTCTCCGTCCATTGTACAAGTACGGCACCAAGTCCTACTACGTAGCTTGCATCGGTTTGTATTTCTGTATCGATAATTCGTCGAAGTGTGCTAGAACCAGTGACGACTGCAACTGTTGTTTCTGTTCATGAAGTGCTTCGTCCTGCGGCGTTTGCCATGTGTACTCGACGTTTGTGTCAGATTAGTAAGCGACCCGGTAATGCCGTAAAAGTTCGTCGTAAATTGCCTGTAACCGGCACGCTGACTGAGAAATCGGTGCAGTGCCTGCTTGTCGCTGGGTAGAGGGAAAGCAGCGTTGGCGGCTGTCTTGCTAATAATGCGCCGTGTTGCTAATGACGTGTCTCGTCTTGCTAATGACGTGTCCAAGGAACAGAAACTCTTTTTATGCGAATCGGCACTTCTCCTGTTTTAGTGTGAGCCAGATGGTTTGATTGTTTTAAGCACTTTTCTCAGGGCGTCGGAGGTGTACGTCGAAGATTGCTCAGCAGCGGCGTCATCCAAGTAGACAGTACAAGTCTATTCAAGCCTACCATCACGTGTTGGTATGTCGCAAGCGCCGCGCAAAGAATGAATGGCATAACCTTGAACTGAAAAGCTCGAATGATGTAATGAAGGCTGTTTTCTCTCAGTCTCTCTCGTCAACTTCTGTTTACCAGTATGCTGTAGTGTTATCGGTTTTCTCTGTTATGAGCAAGCACAGGGTGTGCGTTGGCTCTGAATTCCCCGGTGTATAGAGACATACTGCGACCATCTAATAAACGAAAGAGTGTTTTTCGGGTTTACGTGGCTACATCGAAGCAGCGTCGGCGGTTCTGTCGTATCACCTCTCTACCGAGAGCCGTCTCGACATGGTAAAAAAAAGCTGCATGGACCTGCCCTTCCTAGGTGCCGTTGCGGCCCTCACCCGAAGTTCGGTCTGCACGATGACGGCCCCGTAGGCAGCAGCCATCCCGTCGCTAACGCAGTTCGACAAGGAATGGAATTCCGAATCGACAGAATGGATTACGTCGTTGGATGACTACCGCTACGCGTCTGGGCTCAACGATAGAGCGCAGAAATAACCGATGACAGCACTGTTGTACACCATGGGCAGGCAGGCGAGGAAATTTTTTCAGACTTTTGACCTGACCATTGAGCAGCTTCAAAGCGACGGGATAGCAATGAAAAAGTTTGACGCCCACTTTGTGGCCAACAAGATTAGAATCTATGAAAGCGTCAATTTCGATCACTGGCGGCAAGAACACGCCGAAAGTGTGGACTTTGCGATGCCCCTGGTCGTGCTTGGTCACCGCTGCCAATTCAAGGAATTCCGGGAGCGCCTAATCTGTCGTACGTTGGTTGTCGGTTTTTACTGCGTGATTTCCTTGTGCAGCTACCCAAATATTTAACTGGCGTACGCGAGCGGCGACATTTCTGTACATCAGCGCCCTACGATGGAGCCGAGTTGCAAACAAGGCGAGGTTAAGCTCATGCCCATAAAGCTCACTCAGCTGCGCCCTTCGTCTACTGGGCTGTTCCGTCTTAAAGACGTAACCCCACATCAGGACAATCCAGATGAACCGAGTTCTACTGCTCATCTCATGAGTGGGGGCATGAGGCATATCTTTAAGTGTTACTTCCTCGATGTCTAGCCCCAACGTTAATCCTCGGAAAATAAAAGAGAAGCCAAAGAACTCATGCTCTCTGTTCGTCTAAAGTGCGCTAATATGGAGCGACGTGCTTAACAAGGAAGAGCCTAGCAGATGGCGGGCCCAGCTGAGCGCGCTTTGTAGGCATGCGCTTACCTTCGCCCTGTTTACAACTCGGCTCCGTCGCACGGCGCTGTCGAACAGAAAAGACGCCGCTCGTGCACGCCAGCTAACATTTTTTGTGGCTGTACGTTCAGTTACTTTGGTTTCTAAGCAGAACTATCATTTTGGAGATGCCTTTTTGTCTAATCCATTTTTTCATTTTTTTTTCTCTTCAAGTACATGCAACTTTCGTATTTTTTGTTGGTTTAAAGCAGGGGTCTCAAAGTCACCTCAGCCAGCGGGCCGCAGTCACGCAATTTAGTCCCGTAAGAGCCGTAGCAGTTAAGGAGGTAGGAGCAAGGGAGGGGGGGTGTTGTACAATTTGTTTGCAAACGTTGCCATTTGAAGGAAAACTTTCCCATATCTCATATACTGGTCATTTCGGAACGAGATTTGGTGCCAGGATTCCAGCAACACCTCGATACCGATCTCCAAGACGACTCCAATCTGAACGCTGATTGCGAAATGTAATTTTTGTTTGACGGTTATGTTTCAAAACAAGGTGAACACATGGGATACCTCACGGAGACAATGCCTTAAACCAGTCAGGTCTGTGTACCTCACGAACATATTTAAGAAAATAAAAAAAAAATGTGCGATGAAGACATCATGTAAGGGCCGCGGGCCGCAACCGAGAGCCTCGCGGGCCGCAGGCGGCCTGCGGGCCGCGTGTTTGAGACCCCCGGTTTAAAGGGTGATGTGCAATGTGCACAAAAGTAATGTTCCTGCGAGGCATTTCCAGAAGGTTTCCCAATCTTTGGCCAGAACGTGCACCATCATATGCCCACCTTCAATATCTCTGCATGTCAATAACCATCTTTGCTAAATCGCTTCTTTCAGCAAAGGCCACATCGACTACGCAGGAATGTTTTACACAAGCGAACTCGTAACAAACGGCCTAAAGCAAGACCGCGCTCAGCCTAACTGCCTGAGAGCATGGCTAAAAGAAACAGGTAAAATTCTGCATCCTTCTTTAACAAGGAGATGTACACTGCTCATACGAAGCTTATAGTGCATTAATACAGTATAATTATTTTTTGGGGAATTGACAGGACGTTTCAGAAAATTTATCCGGAAATGTTATAAAATGAAGCAGATCAAATTCACACATTTTTTTGCAACATTGCGTTTCTCACGGTGGCACGAACTTGAAAACAAGATGGGGCGAAAACGGAAATTAATAAATATTAACTAATTATTTTTACACGAGATCAAGGAGATGTTCAAGACTACTGCGATAACGGAAGATCATTATAGAAGGAATCACTATCTCTCCATGCGAAATGGCGACGCCGTTAATTCCTAGATTGACAAAATCTGGCGCATTTCATGCAGCGAACCGAAACCGAATTATCAACGAGTGCAGTTGCCGTGACACTCGATAAACACCAGTTCGACAATATTCTTTAGTCAGGTGATACGAAGCGGTCATTGTGGAAAGCGCGATAAGGTGCACCAAAGAAACAAGAAAAACCGTCGATCTGAGCGACAACGACCGTAGCATAAAGTGCGCTCGTGGACAATTCTGTAAAATTAGTGAAACGATAAAAACTGTGAAATAAGGCGCAATTTGTCACGCCGTAACAATTAAAAACGACATAATTTTCAAATCTTAGTACAGATGCCGATGACTTGTATAAAAAAAATCCCTTCTATTAGGCTTTTGCCTGTTTAGGTTCAACTAGTTTATATTTCACTGTTCAGATTTTCACTCTAATTGTAGAGTAATTACAGCTTTGACGGAAAGAATTCCGCAAAATATAGAGTGAAGGCAAGGAAAGTCAGGGAGGTAATCAGAAACATATGGTGCGCAAATGTTTACCCGCCATGGTGGTCTAGTGCGTGTGATCTCAAACTGCATTCCGCGGACCCAAAGGTTCCGTGAAGGTCATCTTGGGGTTCCGCGAGAGGCCAGAGCGAGTGCAACCCACTCCCGTTTTACCCCCATTAGCAACTAAGTTATTTATGTTTTTTTTTAATTGACCGGGTTAAGCAACCGCTTGTAGGCGTGCAATGGACAGGCACACGTGTATCCCTGACGGCGAACAGGATTAAGCGAACAGGGCCGGCTGTGCGCTTTTTTAATTGACCGGGTTAAGCAACGCTTGTAGGCGTGCAATGGACAGGCACACATGTACCCTGACGGCGAACAGGTAACCTGACTTCTTTTTTATTTCTTTCCTCTAATGCCTTCGTCCCTTCCCCCGTGCAAGGCAGCAAACAGGACGCGCGTCTGGTTGACCTCCCTGGCTTTCATTCCTTCCCTTCCTCCTCCTCCTATCCAAGCAAATTCGCATGGCATTTTTCACTTAACGAAGCCATCTGACGCCGCATCCGCACATCGTTTGTCTGCGGGTAGCCAGAGACCCACGTGGTAGCAGCACTTAAGGTTCGTTGCCTAGTGCGCGCTATGAAACGTTCACAATTTGTGGACCCGTGGTACAGTGTACCCGTGGTGACAGAATGCGCGGCGCGCTGGTAATTCCCGCTCGTGTGCGTTCAAACCAGTTCAAACGACATTAACTGGCACCTCGACGCAGGCTTCGAGGCTCACGGCGCTTCGGCGATCACGTAGCACAGTTTTAATGCACGGTGATTTTCACTTCTCTATGTCGGTTTTGTAATTAAAACGCACAACGAGCTCTTTGATACGCGTAATACGCGCCGCTTAGGTGCAGGCTGTGCGCTACACGAGTATTAAGTTTAGCTTTACGACCGGTGTGTAGGTCGACGGCCGTTTCGCTGTACTACTGGCTGGCATGCCTTCTTTTTTTTGTTTTGCAAAAATGTCACAGTTTCACCGCAAGGGTGAAGCAGAGAATGCGATAGCAACAAATCGTAATGTTATATGACGTGAGGCTGGCAGCTAACTCTTTTGGATCGGTCTACAAAACGCTGCTTTAAGAGAATGCGGCCGCTCCAGGGACACTCTTCGCACAGTCTCTTCGCGCTGAGGCTGATAGCTGCCGAGATCGCGAGATCACGCGCGCGCCGGCGACAACCACGCTCGTAAAATCAAAGGTCACAGTTGCTGCGCGAAGGAACCCCCCCCCCCCCCCTTCCTTCTTCGCATCTTTTCACGCTCGTTAAAAACGGGCGGGGCGTTTGCTCTCTGCTTGAGCATTCGACGCTGCTCTAATAGGCGGGGGAATCTTATCGCATGCGCCTCAGAGAGACGGAAATGGGACGGCTCGTTTGATCTCCGCTTCAGCCGCGTTCGTCGCCCCCGCTCGCGCGCTATTACCCGCTAGTAGAACGTACGATGCTCTGCGTGATCTTATCAATGTGGACTTTGTACGAGGCATGACTGCTTCGGCGGCGGCAACGGCAACAGCAACGGAGAAGGCAAAAGCCCGTCGAGAATGTCCATATAATTGCTATCATAATAAAATAAAACAGGCCTCTCTACGTTCGCCGTTTCGTTTGCGTGAACACATTCTGACACTGCGCAGGTCTTGAAGCATGCAGCTTGAGGCCGGGAGGGATGGCCAGTGTATGTATTATCGGGAGTTCTACATTAACCACGATGACCTGCGATATTTAAGAAAAGAGAACAAGCCAAAGCGCGCAGCGCGCATTATTACTAACGTGGTTAATATCCCCCCCCCTCCCCAACTCCGCTTTCGGTTGTCTCAATACACAAAAAAAATAGGGGGGGGGTGTTCCGCGGCACTCTGGAAAAGCTGCTGGGAGTTGCCCAAGGCGAGAAAGTTTGATAACCACTGGTCTAGTGGTTATAGTGCTCGACTGATGACCCGCAGGTCGCGGGATCGGATGCCCACCGCGGCGGCAAAATTTTCGATGGAGGCGAAAATGCTTGAGGCCCGTGTGCTGAGATTTAGGTGCACGGTGAAGAACCCCAAGTGGTCAGAATTTCCGGAGCCCTACACTACGACGTCTCATAATCATGTTGTGGTTTTTGAAGGACAAACCCCAACAATTATTATTATTATTGTTATTATTATTATTATTATTATTATTAATAATATTCATATCTTTATTTTATATGACTATCATTCATGTTTTATAAAACCTTCGCGCACAGTTTCTCAAACATTCAGTGTATTCACTTGCGTTGTTTCTCTAGAAGAATCTAACTTTTCAGATTCCAATAATCATTAGCTCGATAAAAAGAGCGGTTATCAATACAGTAAGAAAATGTTTGTATGTACGTCTGGAAGTATTTCGAATGCAATATAATATCAAATGCAATACGGAATACTATTGCTTTTTCTTTCGGTGCTCTTTTGCGAACGCTGCACTTAACACAGCACATAAAAAATGGAAAAAAAGGACTCTTGCTATTTGAAATCTATTCTAAAATACCATTTTTTGAAACACTGTTGCGGTATTAGAGAATTTTTTTATGGCGGGCTTAGAAATTTTGAGAAAGATACCTTTCCTACCAAAAATTCGAAAATAATAACTCGACTAAGTGTCTACACGTAATACCAAGGGCTGCGCGAACTGTTGCAGCAAAAGGCGCCGGGATCTTGTGAGGTTTTCGGGCCCAAATATGGATGGCGAAATTAAACACGTCAGTTATCTTGCCTTAGCTCGGTTGCTCGCATTTTTTAGAGGCATTATATCACAATTTTTTTCTTCAGGGATTGTGCTTCCTAATTATGGCGGGTGCTGTATGCATGATCGCCGCGCCTATGTAGCATGTAGCGATCCTGGAGGAAGCATAATACAAAACTCAATTTTACAGCTGAGTCCATTCTAACATCGCCCCAAGCAAGAAACGCAAATACATTAAGATGAATATTTTCATTGATCGAATCGATGTATTCGTAAGGTCTATTATTTTTCTCAAGCTTCCGATTTCCTTTAGTTATTGTTCTCTGCAGTGCGACTGAGAACCGAGCAAGCAACCAGCGCACTTGTCGACACAGCTTTCAGAATTAATACGGGCACTGCTGTCAAATTGAGCATGACGCAGTGTTCAATGCAAAGAAAAATGTGAAGTGTAACCTTAACGGACCAGACGAGAGTAGGTCAATCAGATGCCGAGGGGGGGGGGGGGGGGGTGCGATGACTTCGTTAAATGCAAAATGCAACGGAAGCTTTCTTGTATAAGTCAATAACTTATGTGCGAATGGCGGTAAAGTGCGAGCGGGTTGCATTCGTTCTGACCACTCGCAGAAAAATTCTGCAGCAATGAGAATGAACAATCCAAACAAGAACGTCGTCTGCATTAGTGCTTTTACATAAAATATACTTGTCCAACATGCGCATAGGTCATATGAGAAAGTGTGATAAAATGTTGATTTTCGCTGCTTTAAGTTTACAACTGCCGGCTCAGAAGCATACTCGTAATAAAAAAATCATGCAATATTCACAGGCGGTTGGGTCATGAATTACACCTTAATATTTTCTGACTATAAGGACTGCTTGTTATTCCGTGTACCCAACATGCTCGACGGTAAGTGCGAAAAGACTATTTCAATAAAGTTTCGTAAATATATGCGACACTTGGCATTAATGCGACTGATATCTTGTATAAGCATTCCAGGAGAGCCGCGATGTTCACACCCGTTTCGAAGCAGTAACACCAACGTGTAATCATGCCCCTGCCCATCGTGGCAGAGATAAACACCACGTTTAACACGAAAGTGTTTTATGCCATTGTCCACGAAGACTTCAGCGACGCTTTTCCGTCACGGAAATGAAGTCGAAAAAATGCACACGATCACTTCACGAAGAAAAAAAAATCTTCCGTCAAACCCATGTCCTCTCAGTCCGCGACAGCACAGCCAGGCACTCTATCCACTGCGCCACGGCCACATATTCAGAAGGCTGTAGAAACTCGGCTTTTATATCTTACACTTAACTATTACAGTGCCCTTGGTCGGCGGTCAAGTAATGAATAATGACCGTTACCACCACGATTAGCTCCTGCAATGCGTCACTGCTACGTGTCCGTCCAATTTCGGACGTCTCCAAAAGGAGAGTGCAATTTCGTCAAAGTCTTAACACACCGCAAGGTGGCTAACTTAGCCCATGCGTCGAAAAGCCCCTGCGTCGGCCTCGCTCATCGCATTTATACTGTAGTGAACTAAAACATATATCCCTAGTGGTACGAACGGAGGTACAGATTATTATAGGCACTATAACGGAGAAGCATGGCAACGCAGCAGCTGAGGCAGAAAGCCTCTCCTCGCCGCAAGGGGCGCGGCTGCACCTTTTTCCTAGCGTTGCGTGCGCCCCTCTTAGGGTGTTGCCGCCGCACCTGCATTTTTTTTCCGGTTATCAGCATTGCCCGCACCTCTCGACGGCGCCGTCGAAGAGCGCTGAGACGCCGTGAGCCGGCGTGTCACCGGCGTCTCAAATATGGTAGCCGTGCCGTAGTAGAAGCCGCTATAGTGAACTATAAAGAAATATATAATAAAAATTCCAGTTCACTATATACACCGCACAGACGCCGCAGATGTGCAGGGCTGGTCAAAAGTTCGCAGGCCATGCTTCCATAAAAATATATGGGATAGTGGCCTGCGAACTTTTGACCCCCCCCTTCCCTTCCCCTTTACGTCGTCACCCGAAAGCGAAGAAACGCACGCACGCGCGTGCAGCAACATCGGCGGTAGCGTCGGTGCCACTGGAAGAAGTTGCAGTGGCGCCGCCTGCATTTGTCTGCTTCAACGGGCACGCTCGAACCCGCCCGTTCGCGCCATTAGGATGTATGTTCTAGTTCATTATAATCCATACACACCAAAAAATTCACGCATCTCCACAGAGTCAATCATGACAAGTGGGCGCAGCTCTGGGTATCGTACGAGTGAGTAGGCGTACGTTACCCGAGCGTTTCCCCACATAATGCAAATTGAGTGACATAAAGTCGCATAAAGTGACAAAGAGTCGACGAGAGAGCTAGGTCCTGAGGTCCATAATGTCTGCGTTGAAGTCTCCGATTGGTATAAACGGTTGGTGTTTGTAGGTGTGTTATACTAACGCGATAGAGCTAAAGAGCTCATTTCGCAGAAATTCTGGCGTCGGCGTCGGCGTCGTTGGTCGTGCGCGAAAAATCGTCATCTTGTCCGTGACCGAAAAATCGAGGAAGATGCAAATAAAAAGTAAAGAATATTTCGGGCCAGAGTGAGGATCGAGCCCCAGGTCGTCTGGGTGGGAAGCAGGTGTTCTACCGCACAGCCACGCGTCTGCTTCGAAATCCAGTAAAAATAACTTCATCTGCTTGGAAATGCAGTGAAAATAACTTGCATGATCTACAAACACACGCATCCTGTATACAGGCGTCACAATACAAGTAATATCGCAGTAATATTGCGTGGTACAAGCGTACATTGCCATCGGGCGTCAGAATATGTGAATATCATAACGACATCGTGGTTTAAAGCCGGCCACCCATCACAAAAGGCAAACACGTTACTGCGCTTATTCCCTTAAAGCGAGTGCATAGCAAGTTCGAAAACATTTCACGCGCATAATTGCTCGTGGTTTAAAACATGCCTACCCATAACATAGTATGCCCTAAGTGGTTAGAGTGTGCACTATGGTCAGGATATCGCTATCACGTTCAACTCTTAAAGGCGAAGCTTTTTGTTCTGTCACAATTATGATTGATATTAGTCTATTGTTAAACCTTTTTTTGTGTCTCACCTCCACGCATCTCCCCGTGACAGCCAACGTACACCGTGGGCGGACAAGGGCTCTAACACCACGTTCCACGATTACGCTCGCCCCGAGAAAATCGCGGCCGGGCCACCGGGCTACAGGGGGAGACAAGACGCGCGCTGTGTTCTTCTCTAGTCCTACCGTGGTCAACTCTGCAACACGCCGCGGGGTTGCGACATTAGCCATAGTGCTGCGTCCAGTCAGCGACGCTCTTCTAGCTGCCAGAACACTTTCTCTGATTAGGCTCTCACCATTGACTACTAGAGCTACCACATGGGTTTGTTTATTCATTTATCATTGACGTTAGTCCTCGGGATGGAGATGTACCACAACGCGTCGACATGGGTGCATCCACGTTAAAACACCAATAGACATTGTGCAAGCTCTCTTTTATCATCGTACAGTAAACGTTCAACTATTTCTGTAAGGTGACATTTTACTTCCATTTTATACCGATTCCTATGACGGAGGGATCACCCATGTTTTTTTGGCGAATTTTCCTAAAAATTCTGAATTGAAGCTTTACCCGGGAGAATTATAATCGGCATCTTTGCCTGAAATGGGATGTACCATAATTACAATGATGACCGTACAAGTGTTTTTCAGGCGCAGATAAAACTTGGCAAGTCGAGAGAGTAGCACCGTATTGAAGACTAGCATCGTTACTGAAATATCATCGCGTATACGTCATAACTTGGTTAGCTGGGCTGGTCGGAATACTGAACTTTGAGACATTTGCGGCGCTTAAGGCAATTACGAAAACTATGCAGGCACAGACACATAGGGTTTGTCTCTGTGCCTGCATATATTATTGTTAAGAAGCAGCGCTCGTACTGTCCCTTTTTCTGTAGGCGCCTGTCCTTTTCTTTTACTTCTTAGTTCGCTTAAGGGCAGGAAATTCATCAAAGTTCCGTATAGCTCAAACCTATTGTCTCCTTTTTTCATTGTTCTTCAAGTCAAGTCAGTTTCCTTCAGTTTCTTTGCACACAATGCAAGATCGTTAGTAATATGTATTACATTTGGTGGCCCCATAGTTACGAGAACTGACGGCGGGACCTCCTAATACTAAAACACGTCTATGTTAAATATCGTGAGCCGCATGAGAAAAAAAAAAAGAATACATTTCTAAAAATTTGCAGGAAATCTAGCGCCAATGCAAGATTAAAAAGTGAGAGCATAAAATGATTGAAAAATGAAAGCAACAAACAACAACGCTGGCATGCTATATAAATCTATAACTCTACAATAGTTAGTATAAGCTGACAAAAAGAAAAGTTCCAGTGAAAACCTTCATGATGAAGGCGTCATGTATTCATAAAAACTAAGTGAATACAATAAAATGCAACAGAACAATTCTATACAAAACAATGAATACCAAACGACATAAAAAATGCACCTACGAAAGCAAAATTAATTCGTCGAAAAACAATCACATTAAATATTCAGAGGTAATGATAGTGAATCAAGCATGCACAACGACAAAAAAAGGGAAAAAAAAAGCACGGATGAAATTGTATTAAAGTAAAAAAAAAAGGAAATAAAAAAATTCCCCATCTCCCGCTAAAGGGAACCATGTGTGGATGCGAAGCAGCGGGGAGATAATTAGCTTGAGCGGGAGGAACGTCGCCGCTCTCATTTCAAGGCAGCGGCCCGGGCGCTCATCGCGGCGCTGCACAGGAGAGAGAATGAGGCGCGCGCGCTCCGTCATTTTCATACCGCGGAACTACCGTGGCGCCCCCAGCTGAGTATGCAGCTGTCACACCACCTGTCGTGCGCGCCGCTCCGTAGAGGATTCCTAGAGGAGAGGAGAGAGAGAGAGAGGGGGGAGGGGACGTGCATGCGCTGTGGGACGCGGGAGCCTCTCTGTAGAGTAGAGGATTCCTAGAGGAGAGAGGGGACGCGCATGCGCTGTGGGACGCCGGAGCCGCTCCGTAGAGTAGAGAGGGGACGCGCATGCGCTGTGGGACGCCGGAGCCGCTCCGTAGAGTAGAGGATTCCTAGAGGAGATGTTAGTTAGTTTGGTTTTTTATGGCGCAAAAGCAACTGAGGCTATGCTGCGCCAGACACAAGACGTTAAGGAAAGGACACTGAAATGATGAACTTTTTAAAGCTTATTTAACAAATTACATTCTTTCAGAAAGCTTAGCATGTCAGGCAGGGGTACTATAGGGTCATCTCCTAGAAACAAAGCTGGGTGTAAAGGTACGTGTTGTTTGTATAGTTTGCTGAAATGTTTTTGTCTCTGTGTTTCAATGTTGGGACATGTGATTAGGATGTGCATAACTGTTAGCGGTTCTTGGCATTTTTCACACGTTGGTTGTTCTTCCTTTGCGAGTAAAAAGTTGTGTGTCAAGTGGGTGTGCCCAATGCGCAGTCGACATAACACAACTTCGATAAACCGTTCTTGGTGACGGCAGTTCTTCCATTCACCCAGTATCGGCTTCACCAGATGGAGCTTATTGCTCGTGCACAAGTCCCCAGTGTTGTTGCCATTTTGCTAACAGCGCTAGACGGATTGTTCTGGCTGTCTCTTAAGGGAACTTTTATTTTGTAAGTGTTTTGTGAACTGCTAAAGAGGCGCACTCATCTGCTTTTTCGTTGCCAGGTATCCCAACATGAATTGGGACCCAGCAGAAACGTATAGAAGTTACCCGCTATTTAAAAGTACCATGTTTAAAATGTCACCAACTAATGGCTCGCACTCGGATTCGATGTGTGTAGAGCTTTAAGTGCACTTAAGGAATCTGTATATACGATT
>JALIZH010006873.1:0-28403 GCA_030522465.1 Rhipicephalus appendiculatus
GTGCCAGTAGAGGGAGAAGTGGTCCGAGCAGCCAGGAGGCCCTGAATGGAAGCAAGCCATGGGTCCCTGCGTTGCTCGGATGGCATGTCGGAGATGGTGAGGGCAGTGGTATCACAGATAGGACTTGTGCACCAGACAGGGTCAGGAGACAGGGGTGAACGGGAGAGGTGCGTCTACGTCCGAATGTTTGCGGCCGGAGGGATACACAACGCGGATATCGTACTCTTCTTGGCGTAACGCCCATCGGGCGAGGCGACCACTTGTATCCTTTAGTGACGACAACCAGCAAAGCGCGTGGTGGTCAGTCACGACGTCAAAAAGCGGCCGTACACGCAAGACCTAAATTTCTTTATTGCCCAAATAATAGCTTGGCATTTCTTTTCAGTGACAAAATAGTTGCTTTCGGCTTCGCTAAGAGAGCGGCTTGCGTACGCAACAACGTACTCTTGGAAGCCATCTTTCCGCTGCGCAAGAATAACGCCTAGCCCGACAGCGCTAACGTCTGTGTGGATCTCTCTCGGTGCAGATGGGTCATAGTTTCGTAGCATAGGCGGCGACGCGAGGAGGCGCTGCAGATCGTTGCAAGCATCGTCTTAAGTGGGAGACCATGCCCGAAGATTAATACAGCCAGCGAGGAGCTTGGTCAAAGGATCGCTGATGGCCGCGAAACTGTGGACGAAGTGCCGGAAACAGGAACAAAGGCCAATGAAGCTTAGGAGCTGTTTCATGGTAGTCGGTTTTAGAAACGCTGAAACGGCTGTAAGTTTGGCAGGGTCAGGGAGAATGCCGTCGTCGAAACTGTGGTGTCCGGCCAAGCACCGCATTTGATCAAGTCGATAATGCGCAGGCGCACGAAACGAATAAAAAGCATGCGCTGCATCTTGCCCGGCGCTTATCGGGACCGGGCCACGCAACGATGAACATGTGGCAATAAACGTCTCTCGCCCCTCAGAAACTTGTCTGCTCCCCTTTTCGCACGAACCGACGCTGACACAACAACTGGCGACGAAGATGGGATTTTGAAGCCGTCGTTCTTCAATTTGGAAGGCAAGTGTTTCCGAATTTCGCTCGGTGACGAAGACCGTCTTTTTGCAGTGTGCAAAGCCGGTGACTTCCATCATGACTGAGGCCGAGGCAGCGGGGACGCACTTCGCCGGGAGACTGGGCCAGATGGAACCTTTCGACGAGTCCGCCAGCGACTGGGCTTCGTACGAAGAGCGCCTTACGTCGTTCCCTGATTGTCAACCGTGTACCTGACAGCGAGAAGGTGCACGCGTTCTTGAGTATCGTCGGTCCCAAGACGTACGGGCTGTTGAAGTCATTAACAGCTCCAGAACTGCCTTCTACAAAGAGTTTCGAAGTCCTCAAGAAAGTTTTGAGCGACCACCTGTCCCCGAAGCCGTCCGTTATTGGAGAGCGGGCCAAGTTTCACCGGAGGTGTCAAAAGGAAGGCGAGTCCTTATCTGAGTTTGTCGCCGAGCTTCGTATACTGTCGCAAACGTGCGAGTTTGGAAGCGCGCTGGACGAGTCCCTTCGGGACCGCTTCGTGTGTGGCCTGTTACGAGAAGACATTCAGCGAGTGCTTTTCACAGAAGATAGTAAGCTAACGTTCCAGAAAGCGGTGGAGCGGGCTCTGGCCATGGAAGCAGCTAAAAAGAGTGCTGCCGAGGCACGCGGCGGCGACTTCTCAGTCGGCGATTTGCACAAGGTGCAAGCTGAGTCCCCAGAAAACAAGTAAAAGCTGTTTTCGCTGCGGTTCGCCAAAACACAGGAGTGAAGCGTGCCCACATGTGGACGCTACCTGTTTCAACTGCGACAAAAAAGGACCTATCCAGAGAGCGTGCCGAAGTGGTCGTAAGAGTTCGTCTAAGAAGAAGTCAAAGAAAACGAATGTCAAGATGCTGACGGTTGTGTCGCGGAAAGCTTCGACCCTCAGTCTAAACGGCGTGTCGACGGCTAAGCTCGACCCAGTCGCCGTACAGATGACCATCGACGGCGTCTTGGTGAACATGGAGCTAGACACGGGAGCTGACGGAACTGAACGACTCAGTTCCGTCAGCTCTTTCCATCTGCTGTCCTGGAGACCACAACAGTAAAGCTTCGTACCTACACAGGAGCACTGGTACGACCCCAGGGGGTGTCCTCGGTAAACGTGCGGCGCGGCGAACATTTGGCGCGTCTTCCGCTCTACGTCGTGGACCACAAGGGACCACCTCTACTGGGCCGGGGAGTGGCTACACGCCGTCCAACTGGACTGGGCGAAAATCTGGAACCTGAATAACATTTCAAGGTCAGACACAACCCATATCAGCTTAAAAAAGAGGCTCGACGCATTGTTGGCGAAGTACCAACCCCTTTTCAAAGACGAGTTAGGCACGATAACTGAAGAGCGTGCCGAACTTTTCTTAAACCTGATATGAAGCCGAGAATTCTAAAAGCCAGGAATGTTCCATTTGCATTGCAAAAAGCTTTTGATGCCGAGTTGGCTAAAATGGAGAAACTGGGCATTATATCGCCGGTTACGACGTCGGAATTCGCTACGCCGGCGGTACCGGTAATCAAGCAAGACGGTAGCATAAGGATTTGCGGCGACTACAAGACAACCGTTAACCCGTGCCTTGATGTCGACCGCTACCCATTGCCGAAGGTGGAAGACCTGTTCGCAGCTTTGTCGGGAGGTAAGCATTTCTCAAAGATTGATCTCAATCGGGCCTATCAGCAAGTGGTTATGTCTGAGTCGTCGAAACAATACCTCACGTTAAATACGCAGAAAGGATTGTTTGCTGTTCATCGACTCGCGTTTGGAATTTCATCCGCACCCGGAATTTTCCAAAGAATAATAGACACCATGCTGAAGGGCTTACGCGGAGTTTGCTGCTACCTAGACGACATCCTGGTGACTGGTAAAGATAGCGAAGAACATTTCATGAACCTAGAAGCTGTGTTAAAACGACTTCTCGAAAGAGGCGTCCGCGTCAAAAAGGAGAAATGTTCGTTTTTCCAGCAGGAACTTCGCTACCTTGGTCACAGGATCACCGCACAAGGCATCTCGGCAACGACGGAGAAGCTTGACGCACTCCTCAAGGCACCAGCCCCTAAAGACGGGCAGCAGCTGCAGTCGTTCCTGGGAGTCGTGAATTTCTACGGCAAGTTCCTTCCTAATCTAGCAACGGTAGCGCAACCATTTTTCATGTTGCTACGTAAAAACGCCCCGTGGTGCTGGGATAAGCGCTGCCAGGAAGCGTTCAACAAGATTAAGAGCTTGCTAGCTTCTCCACCCATTTTGGCGCACTACGACTCGTGCAAACCGCTACAGCTATCATGCGATGCATCACAATATCGTTTAGGCGCGGTTCTTTCTCATGTTTTGGATGATGGCAGCACGAAGCCAATCGCTTTCGCATCGCGGACGTTGACCGATGCCGAAAAAAATACAGCCAGCTTGAGAAAGAGGCGCTTGCAATAATATTTGGTGTTAAGAAGTTCCATTTCTACATTTATGGTCGTTCATTCACATTAGTTACCGACCATAAACCACTTCAGACAATTTTGGGCCCGACAACCGGCATTCCGACCATCGCGGCGGCACGTTTGCAGCGCTGGGCTGTCACACTATCAGCTTATCGGTATTCTCTCATCTTCAGACGGTCAAGCGATAACGCTGAAGCCGATTTCTGCTCGCGCCTCCCGCTATCAGTTATGGAAGATGAAACACAAGATCGAGAGGAAACCTTCTATTCATTGCGGTTGCAATCAATGCCAGTTTCGAGCCAAGACATTGCGCGGACAACAGCTCGGGACCCCTTGCTTTGTAAAGTGACCGATTTTGTTGTTGCAGGGTGGCCATCGTCTGTGACTGAAAAAGATTTGAAGCCTTTTTTTTGACAGACGGAACGAGCTCACAGTTCACCAAGGCTGCATCATGTTCGGGATGCGAGTGATCGTGCCGGCAAAGTTGCGCAGCTTGCTGCTGGACGAACTCCACGAAGGGCACCCAGGCATCGTGCGCAGCAAGCAACTGGCGCGGAGCTACGTGTGGTGGCCGTCCATCGAGGCGGACCTCGAGCATCGTGTCAAGGCTTGCGTAAGTTGTCAAGAACAACGTGGCGAACCATGCAAAGCGCCCCTTCATCCTTGGTCTTGGCCAACAGCACCGTGGCAGCGTGTGCATGTAGATTTTGCTGGCCCCTTTTTGCACGCAATGTTTCTTGTGGTCGTGGACGCTCACTCCAAGTGGCCGGAAGTGTTTGTTATGCGCTCGACTACGGCGGACGCTACTGTTGACAGATTGAGAGAACTGTTTGCGCGGTTTGGTTTCCCTGAAACCATTGTCTCTGATAACGGCCCGCAGTTCATCTCGGAAGAGTTCAAGCTTTTTGTGAAAGAAATGGGCTGTCGTCACGTACTTACAGCACCGTATCATCCCAGCTCAAATGGGCTTGCAGAGCGTTTTGTTCAGACACTTAAAAACGCTCTTCGTAAACCTACTGGAAAGGACACGTTACAGCTAAGACTACAAAAGTTTTTGCTTGCTTATCGCAACGCTCCCCATGCGACAACTAATGAGTCACCAGCAAACTTGTTCTTACACCGTCGGCTGCGAAGTCGACTCGATGTTGTCAAGCCAGAGGTGGGAGGAAGGGGTTGCGTATAATCAGTTCAAGCAAACCATGGCTCGCCCACGTCGTGATCATGGCATAGCAGTCGGTGACCGAGTGATGGCTCGCAATTATCGTGGCAGACCCAAATGGGTCCCTGGCGTTGTGATGGGGCAGTCAGGCCCTTTGTCTTTCACCGTTCGTGTTACCACTCCCAGGGGCAGTTTCACCTGGCGTCGTCACAAGGACCAGCTGCTCGGGCGGACCTCAGATCCAGACCGCGAGGCATCGGACCAGGAGGGATCAGAGTTCCTGGTGGTTCAGCCGAGCGTCGATCCAGTGACATCCTCCGCTCCTACCACCAGTGGTCCTGACGTTTCGCAAGAGATCCAGACGGAGGGTGCAAGACGCTACCCGTTGAGAAACCGTCGACCACCTCAGAAATATCAAGCTGGAGTTTAGCTTGGTAGAGTAGCCAATATAAAAGGGGAGGGATGTGGTGTCCGGCCAAGCACCGCATTTGATCAAGTCGATAATGCGCAGGCGCACGAAACGAATAAAAAAGCATGCGCTGCATCTTGCCCGGCGCTTATCGGGACCGGGCCACGCAACGATGAACATGTGGCAATAAACGTCTCTCGCCCCTCAGAAACTTGTCTGCTCCTTTTCGCACGAACCGACGCTGACACAACAGAAACCACGTGGCCTAGGATTGAAAGCTTTTGAACGGCAAGTGGAACTTCTTCAGGTTCAGTTGTAGTCCCGCGGTAAAGAGGCAAGCGAGAACTTGCTCGAGGCGGTTTAAATGGGTACAAAAATTGGTAGAAAGACGACAATATCGCCTAATAACCAAGGCAAATATTCCACTCGAGGCCTCGAAGGATCGTGTCCATCATTCGCTCGAAAGTAGCGGGCGGGTTGCAGAGGCCGATGGCCATGACTGTGAACTCGTTGTGCCCGTTGGGCGTGAAGAAAGCTGTCTTGTCGCGATCGGCCTCCGCCATGGGTACCTGCCAGTATCCAGAGCGCAGGTCAAAGGAAGATAAGAATTCTGCTCCCTGTAGGCAGTCTAAGGCATCGTCGATGCGCAGCAAAGGATAGTCATCCTTGTGCGTGATTCGGTTCAGACGCCGGTAGTCCACGGAGAAACTGATGGATCCGTTCTTTTTCTTCACCAGCACAACTGGAGAGGCCCCGGTACTGCAGGACGGTTGGATTATGCCACGTTTGAGCATGTCATTGACCTGTTCATCGATGACATGGTGTTCGGCAGTTGACAAACGGTACAGACGCTGTCGCAATGGTGCCTGTTGTCCGGTATCAATACGGTGAGCAACAGCTGACGCTCGGCCTAAGGAAAATTGGTCGCGGTCGAAGGAGGCTCGAAAACATTGGAGGAGCTTGACCAGCTGTTTCTGCTGACCAGGCGTCAGGTGGGAATCGATGGATTGGCGGAATACGTCTATAGGAACATCGGTGTCAGTTGCACGTGTAATGGCACAAGTCGGTAGTGATGCCTTGTGTAGAAGCGTTGGGACCTTGAAAATGCTATCCAAAGTCTCGAGGCTTCCCAGACGCTCGCCACGCAATAGGAGATATGGGCAAGCACAGACTTTGCAGGCGTAAAGTGCCGCGGAACCATTGGAAAAGTTGATGATGGAAAACGGGAGGACGAATGTTCGTTGGCGCGTACCAGCGAGAGATGATTGAAACCGTAGACTTCGAAGTTAGGTTTTGAATTGCAGTGTGACGTTATGCTTTTCTGCGCAGTGACGCATGCGTGGGACTCTCTGTGTTAGTTTTTTTTCTTCCGTTATTAGTGGATTAAACTTTAGTTTAAAGTTAGCGCTTGTGTTGTGTTCTTCTCCCTTTGTCCCCGTAATAAGTGCGCGCTATCCTGTGAAGATGAATACCTACCAACTCGCCCAGTTTTCTGCTTTGTTGAGCGGCAAACACTTTAGAGGGAGTGTGGTCGTTGAGATCAGGGCACGGAGTCGTCATTGTGAGTTCAGCACGAGCTCTGTCGACGAGCGCGTGATGCGTAGAAAGGAAATCCCATCCGAGTATGACGTCGGAAGATGAGCTGGAAAGAACGACAAACTTGACGACATACAAAACATCTTGCATAACAACACTAGCTGCACACTGAGCCGTAGGCGCAATGTGCTGCGAGATCGCAATGCACTGCGAGCAGGGCAAGATTGGTAAGCGGCGTTGTGACTTTTCTTAATTTGCTGCACAGTTTTGCACTAATTACAGAAACGATGGCGCCCGTGTCGACAAGTGGACGCACGGCGACACCTTCTATTGGCAGATCAATTTCGTTGGGTGGATACAGATGAGGTGTAGAAGAGTTCCACGACAACGCAGTTCTTGCCTCCGGAACTGTGGCTGTGAGTTTTCCGCTCGTGCAGGGCTAGGACGGCGATGCATCTGGGAGACGGGTCAGCGATGGGGCGAAAATGACCGGCGGGAGTCAAAAGGGTGTCGTGGGTAAAAAGGAGTCGGTGAGAGGAGGAGGTCGTTGGAAATGCTGGGCAGCTTGATAAATTGTGAAATTCCCACTGTCCTGAGACTGGATGTTGCGGCGGTGACAAAGGAAAGTTGACGCGCCATTTCCTCACAGGTTAACTGCTTAATCTGTGGCAGTAGAACGGTGTGATCAGCAGCGACGTCGTACACATGGGCGGAAACGTCAGCTGTATCTTCGGCTGCACGGCGCGTCGAGACAAGCTGCGTTCGCAACTGGTCGTACGACTGACAGAGTTTATTCTCAGTGCATAAATGCTCCAGTTAAGCAACAGACAGTCATACACATGGCACTGATGTCGAAACTCCAGAGACAGAACTTCGCGCTGAAACGAAGCGTTCGCACCCCCTCGTAGATCTACATGCTCCTTCTTATAGTTGTAGGTAGTCAGAACATGGTTGTAGCTACGCTTAAACCCGCGAGAACTTGGCAATATTGAAGTTACCTTGGTTTGGCTTATTCTAATTGTAGCTAAGCAGAACTTGATTGTCGCTATGTTAAACTCGGTAGAACTTGGCTAAATGGAGATCAAGATTGGTGTGGCTGGTTCAGCTTGGCTATATCGAGGTTGACCTTGGTAGCAATTATGCTGAACATGGCTATATCAAGGTTAAACTTAGTGACTTGGTGTAGCCAGGTGTGTTTGTGTGTGTGTGTGTGTGTGTGTGTGTGTGTGTGTGTGTGTGTGTGTGTGTGTGTGTGTGTGTGTGTGTGTGTGTGTGTGTGTATGGGGGGGGGTGCGGCACATACCAGTTTACTTTAAAAACAGGCTTCTGACCCGTCGCACAGTTGCACGTACCTGTTTATTGATGTTGGATGGATGGATGGATGGTGGAACTTTCTTTAGAGTCCTGAGAGACGCAAACAGCGCGCAGTGGGCTTCTCCCACGTTGGGATGGGCAGACTAAGCCTGACTGTCATCGTGGTCTCTCTGGAGGCCCCAAAGCTAACCCCCCTGGTTGGGGATTCTGATGGCGGAGCACCACTTGGCTATATTTTTCTTCATTTCTAGTGGACAAGTGGTGGGTAGTGGGATTTACCCGTTTATGATGTTGATAGTTTTGTTGGTGTGGGGAGAACAAGGAACGATTTGCTAACCTGATTCGCTGTAAGATCCCTATTTGACTTTCAAAGACGGGATACCAGCGAATACAAATAAACACGTACACAAGAAAAAGGCGTCACACAAGGACGAACGCTGGCAACTGTGCTTTATTTGAAATCACGTTGCCTCCGAAGACCTTTCACACATGCGCATTCCGTTACTTCCCACGACACGCGACACTTGAAACTTACTTTCCTGCTACGTTAGCACAATCTTTTGACGTCAGAGACAACGACGTTTCAGTTGGTAATACACTTGTCTTTGTCTTCCCAAGACCCCGTTTAAGTTACTTGCTCGTATTTCGAAGTGAGCAGCTGAGTAGTCGGCATGCTGGCTTACTGAGGCGTTGTGGTTACATAAAGCATTTTCGTATAACGCGGTGCAAAGGACGTTTGTGTTAAAAATCAGATATCCGCCGCGAGAGCCAAGGCATGAATGCGATAGCAAAAAAATGTAATGTGGTACGAAGTAAGGCTACCAGCTAACTCTTTTGCATCCGATCTCACGTAACCCTGTAAAGCACTGGTGCTGCTGCGTCCGCAGTGATGGAGCAGTGTTTATGGTGCTCAGCTGCTGAACGAAGGTCGTGGGTTTGATTCCGCATGCGGTGGTCACATTTCGATGAACGCGAAATTCTAGAAGCCTGGGTACTGTGCCATGACAGTGCACGCCCTACTGAAAAAATCCGCATGCAGTCATACGGAAAACATACGGATTCCGCATATTTTCCGTATAAAATATATGGATTTTGTACGGACGTATACTGATGCTTACGGAAATTGTAAGGAACATGCGGAAGCATCATATGGTACATAAGGAATTCCGTATGGGCGTACGGATGTGGCCATAAGGAACATGCGGATGCCATATCTGTTATGCGGATAGACTCATACGGCTATACGGAATATACGGAAAGAACAAACGGAATCCGTATGGGCTATGAGGAAAGATCCACGTGGCAATAGCAGTATACGGAAAGCATGGTGTTCTACGTGAAACCATGGCCATAGGCGAGCGCAAGGGGGGGGGTGGGAGGGGCGCCCCCTTTTCCCTCTTGTCACTTAATTAACAGGGAGGGGCCGCCCTCCCTCATAGCCTCCTCTATACTTTCTGTGCCCGTCAAACGCTCCCTCGGTGACCGTCGTCATTCCCTCTCACCCACCATTGAGCTTGTCTTTCGTGGCTTGAGGCGCTCCTGCCAGTGTATCGGACGCTGCCGTGTGTGTGTGCCTGCAGGAAAGGTTTATAATCTGCAGGATCTCGTAACGCCTTGGGAACCCGGAGGTGCATGACGCGACCTGCCACAACGCTAGTTACATCGGAGAACCACCTATTTTTGTGTCACCATGGACTTTGCTTGCTCGACCACGTTTCCCGCTTGCTTGGCATTACAGCTTCGAAGGTTTACCCGCCAGTGAGAATGCCATGCCTTCATTGCAGTTAAGGATGGCGGGTCAATGCGATTACCTCGCAACGGCAGGACCTGTGTGAGAGATTGTGCTATTTCTACAGCCTCATAATATTTAGCATGGTCTGTGCTGGCAGACGTGAAGAAGTGCGTGTGCGGTGGTGCGTGCCAGTACAGTGGTGTCGTGTCGTTTCGCATACAGTGCACATTGTTTGTACTTATTCTGCATACGTAGGTACGCGCGCAGAATAAAGGTTTAGTTTTATTGCCAGTGTGAATGCCAGGCATCCATTGTAGATAAGGGTGGCAGATTAGTGCCATTCCGTTTGCGGTGCCGTGTGAGATCTGCTGCTCTTTCTACATTCTCGTCATATCTGGCATGGTCAATGGCGGAAAGTGTGAACAAGTGCATGTGTTGTGGCGTGTGCCAGGGTGTCGTGTCATCTGACAGTGTGCATTGTTTATGCTTATTCTGATTGGTGTGTGCCCGGGTGTAGTGTCGCCTGACAGTGCTCATTGTTTATGCTTACTCTGCGTGTGAGAACTGCCACTGTTTCTACATTCTCGACACATGGAGCATAACCAGTGGTGGCAGACGTGAACAAGTGTGTGTGGTGATGTGTGTCAGGGTGTCGTCTTGTCTTACAGTGCGCATTGTTTGTGGTTATTCTGCGTGGTGCATGCGAGGCTGTTGTCATCTGACAGTGCATATTGTTTAGGCTTGTTTTGCGCGTACATGTGAAGAATAAACATTATTCAGTTTACTTTGATCTCTCGATTAAGCTGTTCTCCAACAAGTTCTGACTTAATGGAAGACCTTGCCTGCATTGTATGGACTCGCTAAACCAAAATGACTATGGTATTATGGCATCCATAATACCACATTTCCGTATATATGGAAGCCGTATATACGGAGGATACGGATCCATATAATCCATATATATGGATTATGTGGATCCGTATCATGCGGATCCGTAATACCATAATTCCATATGTACGGATGCGTATCTTCCGTACATACGGATTTTTTCTCTAGGGCGTTAGAAAGCAGCAGAGGGTGGATGTTTACGAAGCCCATCATGATAGCGTACCTTGTAATCAAATCATGATTTCGGGAGGTAAACCCCAGAAGTAATAATAATAATTAATCAATCATTTATTTAACGTGCCCAGGAACAACCATAAGGTTTTTGTGCAGGCGCGCGTGGAATGAAAACACAACAAAAAAAAGAAATGAAAAAGGCTCTAGTGATACCACTGTTCAAGGGAGCTGCACGAAATAAGCATGAAAATTACCTCCTATCTCTATTTTACCTTGCATCTCTTAAATACTGAAAAAAACATAATTTGCAAGCTATGTTCACGCACCTTAATGCCACTAATATTATATCAAATGCGCAATGTGGTTTTATACCAGTTAAAACACACAGGACCTCCTAGAGGATATTCCAGACCTTATAAATTCTGCTTTGGAAGCTAAGCAGGTTGTATGTGCCTTATTCATAGATGTTAGCAAAGCTTTTCATAGTGTGTGTCATAGCCTACTACTAACGAAACTGTCATTGACTGGTTTTCGTGGGCCTTTTCTCAAGTTACTTCCTAACTTCTTAGATGATAGAACACAGTTTGTGTCCATAGGGCAGCACCGCAGCATTATAACCGCTATAAAAGCCGGAGTGCCCCAGGGATCAATATTAAGCCCACTTCTTTTCAACTTATATGTTAATGATTTCGCCGCGACCGTACCTACTCGCATATTTCAATACGCCAACGAGACTGTCATTTTGTCTCGACATTCCCGTTTTCCAGAAGCACTGTCCCTTTTGCAAGATGCTAGATAAGTTTGATGAACTGGTTTGCCAATATATGTGATTAATGTAACCGTCTCTAAAACACAGCTCATTTGTTTCCATAATCCACTGAAAAAAGTTAGCTTAAGTGTCCCATTACTGGCTCATTGTTCATCTTGTTCTCCATGTTCTTGCACTCCCTGTTCCCTGTTTCGTCTGTTAAATACCTTGGTGTACTTCTTGACAGTGACTTCGCCTGGAATTCTCACCTGGCGTACGTTTGTTCAAGGCTCCGGGCAGTATCTCGTACATTATATACTATCAGATATCATACGCCACTATCAGTTCGAAAAATGATACTACAAGCGTTAGGTTACAGTGTTCTTCGATATGGTGTTATGGCGTTCGGTCACTGTGCGATTCGTTGGAAAAATAGATTGAACTCTATCCTTCGTTCCATTTTGAAATTAATTAGTTATGATTTAAGACTACCCTCAGGCACAGACCTTTTTTAAGGCACTGCGATGCTCCAACTTTGGTGCCCTTCTGACTGAGAAGGCTGTCTTGAGGCATTTTTGGTCTAACAAATATAAAGTTCCTTACGTCCCTACTCGCTGCCTCCGACCAAAAAACCGTTTTCGGGTGATTCGCTGCTCCACCAGATATGGTCAGCGCACTCGTTGCTACTTCATACCGTCTTGCTTTTCTTCGGTGCATGTCGCTGCGGTATCACAACTTTAGGGTAACGATGATTTTTTTAGGCTGCGCATAGCTGTCGGTGTACTAAAGGAATTAAAATTTATCTTTTCTTTGTTTCTATACAAGTTAGAATGATGTCTTAATGATTTATCATGTGTTCTTTTGTGCGTGTTGGTTTTTCCGCTTTTTCTTTTTATTTTCTTCTATATCACCGAACATCTGATGGTGTTCTATTGTTGTATTGTGGTTATTGCAAGTACCAATTGTTAACTCTTACAAGGCTAGGTGACGTCACATGTATTAGCAACAGTTTTATTTCCTGGTGCATTGCTGTACACGCGCGTCTATATTTTGCAGGTATGCGCGAAAAAAAAATGTGTGTATTTGTATGGTCTTAAGCTAACCAGTTCCTGTTGTCCGCTGTCTCTCGGCTCTGCCCCCTCAAGCCCAATGTGGCTTTGGCAGGCCAATTTTATACTACATTGTTCCTCTGCGAAAATGTTAATAAAGTAATATTATTATTATTATTATTATTATTATTATTATTATTGTGCTCCTGAATGCGATGACTTCAGGGAGAGATGCAGTTTCCTGCAATGTGTTGTGCCAGAGTACTGTCGTCTCGACTAGGGGAGAAAACAGTACGTAGGAGAGTATACGAGCCGTTTACTGATTTGTGCTTAGATGGTGCGTGTTTCAGCGCTCACGACCACAGCCTTACGATCAAAGTTTGCGGTTGCTGCTCGGGCGACGCAGCACCCCCCCCCTCTGTTATCTGTTCATGCTCCTTCGCCCAATGAAAAAATAGGCCAAGGTGCATAAGGATGACTGATGCCAGGCCTCACACGCGGCCTCCATGTGACCGGTATGGCCAGCTCAATTCATCTCTGCTTCAGGCGCGTTCGTCGCCAGCGCACGCGAGCTTATTCTCGTGTATAGCATAACATGCGCAATATGATGTTACCGATTTGGTCTTGATAGAAAAGGTGAAGGCGAGGAGGGCGGCAGAATACCATTGAGAGTGTCTATATAGTTGCGAAATAAAACGTCCAACCCTCCTCTACAGGAAACACCCAACTCTTGACGAACACCCACCGAAGCCTTGTCCTTCCGCCGAGCTTAACCAGATCGCCCCTGCCCCGTGTTTGCGTTTTAGGCCTTCGCCAGTTGTCGTTCTTTGAGGGCTGCCCCCTTTTCAGCTGAGTGAACCACGCACGCCCCCCCCTCCCCCTCCATATTTACACTGGAACTGAACTGGGGTGAAACGGAGCGCGAGGAGTGATCATGCCCTCCTTCTTTCTACAGAAGCCAGGAAAGCTTGTGATAATTTGAGAGAGTGGTGTTATTTGGCGCCTCACTTGCGGCAATGGATGTTTTCGGGTGCGCTCAGAGTGCACCGACAGCTGGCGTGGCCGCCAGTTCCTGTCACTGTATAGAAAAAATTGTGTCATCTCCCGCTAAAGGGAATCATGTGTGGGTGCGAAGCAGCGGAGAGATGGTTAGCTTTAGCGGGAGATTGTGTAATTTTATTGTGTTTTGAAGGCGACGGCCTTGTGGTCCGTGAAGTGTAGCGTCAAGGGTTGCTTTTACAGAGTTTTCATTGTGAAGTTTGCGAAGATCAGGTCTACCCTAATTGTGGTCGGTTTGTTATCGTCGTAGGAAATGCATCGCAACGAGTACACGTCTAGCGTGTCCAGCCAATCGTTCGTCGTTACGTCCCCATTGAAATTACCCGCAAATACGAAGGGCGCGTGTCTGTATGTACCATGCCATTCGACGGTCCCTGTAGAGATGTTGGGTTCGAGCTACATTGTCATGATTACGATGTTGTTGTCGTTGTCAAAGTAGAGTCTAACGGCCGAGTGCTCTCCAGCCGCCACCCCCCCCGTCCCACACCCCGACAGCGGATGCGCGTGCCCTCTCCTACGCTCACCCCTTTCTCTGCTGTAGGAATCCTCCACTCTACGTGGAGCGGCGTCCGACATCCTCACAGCGAATGCGCGTCCTCTCCCCCTCTCTCTACTCTAACAATCCTTTACTCTACGGAGCGGCTCCCGCGTCCCACATCCCCACAACGCATGCACGTCCCCTCTCTCTCCTCTCGTACGGTTCCCCTCTAGGAATCCTCTACGGAGCGGTGCGCGACAGGTTGTGCGACACATGCATACTCCGCTGGGGATGCCACGGTAGTTCCGCGGTATGAAAATGACGGAGCCCGCGCGCCTCATTTTCTCTCCCTGTGCAGCGGCGCAATAAGCGTCCGGGCCGCTGCCGTGAAACGAGAGCGGCGACGTTTCTCCCGCTGAAGCTAACCATCTCCCCGCTGCTTCGCATCCACACATGGTTGCCTTTAGCGGGAGATAGGGAAGATTTTAGATGCGAAGCATCTTATGCTCGGGGCTTTGTCCGTCCCTCCCACGTCCCCCCGTCCCGCGTCCCGCGTCCGGCCACTTTCATGAAGTAGGGAAGCACCCATTATGCGAACCAGAACACTGTAGTAATATGAAGGCCGTCAACCACTACTACAGTTGTCATAGTCATGGCCGAGAGCACAGAGAGGCTGCTTAGCAATGGCTATGCAGGTGATGTCTGTCGCCCAGGTTGACCCCATTCCCTTGATCTTCCTTGCATGTGTTTGGAGGGGGCTTAGTCCGTCCCTCCTTCCCGCGTCACACACCACCACAGCGCATGCGCATCCCCTCCCCCCTCTATCTCCTACGCTCACCCCCTTTCTCTACTCTAGGAATCCTCTACTCTACGGAGCGCAACCCGCGTCCCACACCCCCCCCACAGCGCATGCGACCCCTCCCCTATCCTCTCCTACGCTCACTCCCTTTCTCTACTCAGGGATCATCTACTCTACGGAGCGGCTCCGGCGTCCCATATCCCCACAGCGCATGCGCTTCCTCTCTCCTCTAGGAATCCTCTACTCTACGGAGCGGCTCCCCGCGTCCCACAGCGCATGCACGTCCCCTTCCACTCTCTCTCCTTTCCTACGGTCCCCCCCCGTCCTCTCCTATAGGAATCCTCTACGGAGCGGCGCGCACGACAGGTGGTGTGAAAGCTGCATACTCCGCTGGGGGCGCCACGGTAGTTCCCCGGTTGAAAATGACGGCGCGAGCCCGCCTCATTCTTTCTCCTGTGCAGCGGCGCGATGAGTGTCCGGTCCACAGCCGTGAAATGAGAGCGGCGACGTTCCTCCCCGTTCAAGCTAATTATCTCCCCGCTGCTTCGCATCCACACATAGTTCCCTTTAGTGGGAGATGGGGAATTTTTTTAGGGGCGAAGCTCCTCTGAGACTAACCTTGTCCCGTGTCAGGCGTAACCGATGATGACGACGACGCTGATGACCATGAAGAATAAGCGCGTTCCAGACCACCTCTAGTTCCCATCGTGTGCACCGAGGAAGCAGAGCGTCCCGCAGGCGGTGTGGCCATCTATGTCAAGCAGAATACTGTAGTACAATAAGGCCCTCCACCACCACTACAGTCACTAGAGTCATGGCCGAGAGCATAGAGGGGCAGCTTAGCAATGGCTAGGCAGGTGGTGTCTGTCGCCCAGGTTGGCTCCATTCCTTGATCTTGCTTGATGTGCTCGCGGGGGCTTAGTCCATCCCTCCTTCCCGCGTCCTACACCCCTCCAGAGCATGCGCGTCCCCTCCACCTCTCTCTCCTCTCCAACGCTCAACCCTTTCTCTCCTCTAGCAATCCTCTACTGTACGGAGCGGCGCCCGCGTCCTACACCCCTCCAGAGCATGCGTGTCCCCTCCTCCCTCTCCAACGCTCCCCCCTCTCTCTCCTCTAGGAATCCTCGACTGTACGGAGCGGCGCGCGCGTCCCCTCTCTCCTATCCTACGCTCACCCCCTTTCTCTCCTCTACGAATCCTCTACTATACGGAGCGGCGTCCGCGTTCCACATCCCCACAGCGGATGTGCGTTCTCTCCTCCTCTCTCCTCTACGCTCACCCCCCTCTCTGCCCTCTAGGAATCCTCTACGGAGACATATAAGAACCGCTATCCCTCCACTTCACCGACCATAAAGCCGTTATAATGAAGGGGGGACCGGATGCCACGTCTAGCTACTATTTACGAATAAATAAAATTTCTTGTATATATACACACAGTGTTTGTCACGTCTTTGATAATGTACTAGACAAAAATTCACGGAATATTGACGGTTTACCGATCAACCTCCAGAGCTTCGCCCACTCATCATCATTCACTCCGTGGATATGCTGTGATTTTTTAGATGCGAAGCATCTTATGCTCGGGGCTTTGTCCGTCCGGCGTCCCCCCGTCCCGCGTCCCGTGTCCCGCGTCCGGCCACTTTCATGAGGTAGGGAAGCACCCATTACGCGAACCAGAACACTGTAGTAATATGAAGGCCGTCAACCACTACTACAGTCATCAGTCATGGCCGAGAGCTCAGAGTGGCTGCTTAGCAATGGCTAGGCAGGTGGTGTCTGTCGCCCAGGTTGACCCAATTCCTTGATCGTGCTTGCATGTGTTTGGAGGGGGGCTTAGTCCGTCCCTCCTTCTCGCGTCCCACATCACCACAGCGCATCCGCGTGCCCTCCCCCTCTCTCCCGCGCTCACCCCCTTTCTCTCCTCTAGGAATCCTCTACTCTACGGAGCGTCCCCCCCCTCCGCCCAGGGCGCATGCGCGTCCTCTCCCCTATCCTCCTACGCTCACCCCCTTTCTCTACTCTAGGAATCCTCTACTCTACGGGAGCGGCTCCGGCGTTCCACATCCCCACAGCGCATGCGCGTGCTCTCCCCCTCTCTCCTCTTGTAATCCTATACCCTACGGAACCGCTCCCGCGTCCCACACCCCCACAGCGCATGCACGTCCCCTCTCCCCCTCTCTCTCTCCTACGGTCCGCCCCGTCCTCTCCCTTCCCGAGTCGCACAGCGCATGCGCGTCTCCTCCCCCCTCTCTCTCCTCTCCTACGGTCACCCCCTTTCTCTCCTCTAGGAATACTCTACTCTACGGAGCGGCGCCCGCGTCCCGCGTCCTACAGCGCATGCGCGTCCCCTCGCCCTCTCTCCGACGCTCAGCCCCTTTCCCTGCTGTAGGAATCCTCTACTCTACGGAGCGGCGCCCGCGTCCGACATCCCCAAAGCGCATGCGCGTGCTCTCCCCCCTCTCTCCTACGCTCACCCGCTTTCTCTACTCTAGGAATCCTCTACTCTACGGAGCGGCTCCCGTGTCCCACACCCCCACAGCGCGCGCGCGTCCCCTCTCTCTCTCTCCTCTCCTACGGTTCCCCCCGTTCTCTCCTCTAGGAATCCTCTACGGAGCGGCGCGCGACAGGTGGTGCGACAGTGCATACTCCGCTGGGGGGCACCACGGTAGTTCCGCGGTATAAAAATGATGAGCGCCCGGGCCGCTGCCGCGAAACGAGAGCGGCGACGTTTCTCCCGCTCAATCTAACCATCTCCCTGCTGCTTCCCATCCCCACATGGTTCCCTTTAGCGGGAGATGGGGAATTTTTTTGCCTACTGTCCCACTCGTCTTCCTCTCTTTCATTCTCCTCAACACGCGACAGCGGTGTCGCGTGCTACAGATCGTCAACGTGACGTGGCGAGGTTCTATGGGTATTCACGTCGTGTGAACGTCATAGCCCAAACGTTTCGCCTCGCTCACTGCGTGGTTGGAGCGAAGTCGACTGAGCTTCCCCGTTGTGGGAACGTCGAACTGTAACCACAATCGTCTGGGAAACGCTTCTTCGTCTTGATCGCGGCGCTGCACAGGAGAGAAAATGAGGCGCGCGCGCTCAGTCATTTTCATACCGCGGAACTACTGTGGCGCCCCCAGCGGAGTGTGCAGTTGTCGCACCACCTGTCGTGCGCGCCGCTCAGTAGTGTAGATGATTCCTAGAGGAGTGGACAGGGGGGACCGTAGGAGAGGAGAGAGAGGGGGACGCGCATGTACTGGGGGTGTGGGACGGACAAAGCACCCGCAAGCACATGCAAGCCAGATCAAGGAATGGGAGTGAACGGGACGCGGGCGCCGCTCCGTAGAGTAGAGGATTCCTAGAGGAGAGAAAAGGGGGGGCGGGCGTAGGTGAGGAGAGAGGGGGTGCGGAACGCGGGAAGGAGGGACAGAAAAAGCCCCGCTAGCGCATGCAAGCAAGATCAAGGAATTGGAGTCAACGTGGGCGACAGACACCACTGGTAGTGCGTGTTATTCTTTGCTTGCACCCACCACTTGCCGAACCACTGCTAAGAGGCCACTCTCTACTCTCGGCGAAGACTATGATGACTGGGGTGGTGGTTGACGACCTTATAGTAGTACAGTGTTCAGGTTCGCATAGTGGGTGCTTCCCTACTTCATGAGAAAGTGACCGGACGCGGGACGCCGGACGCGGGAAGGACGGACACAGCCCCGGGCAAAGATGTTTCGCATCTAAAAAAATGTTCCCATGAAGACTATTTTATGAGCGAAGCTTCTTAAAGGAGCACTGACACAAAATTTCGAAGGCGAGATAATGAGCGAGATAGATTTATGAGGAGACATACACAACACCTACGACATATCAGGGGTATATATAGCCTAGAACATATTTAAAATCAAGTTTAAAGTGCATGCCGCGCGACTGAGCAAGATGCGGAGCCCCCCCGCGACGCCGACATCAACGCAGTGGCAATGTAAACAAACCTACGTCACGAGTTTGTGTTGGCTGGTTGCTGAAGCACGCCTTGCGCTTGCGCTGCCTGCGATGCCTTCCTTCTTGCCTGCGGCTTTGCGTGTGCTGGCTGTCAGTGCGGCGCCCGCTCGCGCGCGTAGCGCCACGTCACAGTTTTGCGTGGTCACGTGGCCAGCTGCGTTTATCTTGCCACCGGAACTGCTCCTGCCTAGCTCGGTGCTCTTTGAAACCGAAACTGCGACTGGGCGCTCTAAAAACGGCTCTAAATAAGTAACCGTCGTGCACTCGCGCAAACGAGGTTTCCAGCCGTGATAAGTGGGTCATAAGCTACCTATTGCAACAAAAAAAAAAAGAAGGTGCAAAATTTTTGTGTCAGTGCTCCTTTATGGTTGAGGCTTGTCTGCCGTTGCCTCGTAGCCAGCCGCACATGCAAGGTACCCACTATTATACAGAGCTGGGCACAGATACTTTCAAATTGTATCGCGATACGATACAAGATACTCGGGCAAGAAGTATCGGAGCTACAGATACAAGATACTTCCGGAATGAATGTATCCGATACGATACTTGCCAATTGTATCTTAAGATACTTCGATACATTTGGAAATTTGCTATTATAGACCCAAATAATTACGCCTCAAATACCGATGTAGAGAACTGTTTGCTTGAAATTGTCTTCACTGCGACCAACTCTGTTTATTTTAATGAAATATCTCTATGAATCCCGAAAAATTATGTTTTTTTTGCTTAATGCGTATTAGTTTTATTCCGAAACAAGTTATTGACATTTGTTTACTTGACAATTTTGTATTTGATGGGTGTCGCTGCTCTACTTGCCCACGAGCTAGCCGGTTGCCATTAATTGCGAGAACTTTGAAAAGAAGGCTCCTCAAGATGGCACAAATACCGATGCAGAGGGTTACCTTGTCCGTAAGCGTATTACCGTTTTCGTAGTAGCGTCGCCCGACAGCTGCCGAGCAGCAATAACGCTGGAAGCGATCTTTCTTGTGAATAACGCTGGTAGCGATCATCACGTGAAGATTATAACGACCGAGTCAGCGATCACAGTTCATCCATGACATAAAACTGCAGTGATTTTTCATACTCTACCTATGAACTGGCGTAGACTCTTCGTTAGCAACCTACTCTCTAACGTGCTATTTTTTACCTTTTCCTCTCCGAGAGAACTTCTGCCGCCCAGAAGCTTCCCAGATGTATTGTACGTGGCAAAAAGCGTCGCAGGATATCGATTCTATTCACAATATTGCAACTTCTAGCCTGCTTACCAAATTTATTCTAACACACACAAAAAAAAGGACTTTACAGGGACCTAAAAAAGGAAAGCGAATACACCTAAGTCAAATAGCAAGGCATTTCCGCAATAAAAAAGAGACTAAGTGAATAAGTATACAGGGTGTTTCACGTAAGTAGAACCAAATATTAAAAAAAGAAAACAAGCGTTTAACCGTGGCTGAATGAAAACAATGGCATATGGTTTACCGTCGTGTGGCGCTCGTTATGGTATTTTTCTATTGCGCTTAGTTGGTTGATTAACTGTGGTCAATTATGAAACATTTTTATTATTCACTTTAGGGCAGAGTGTGCTTCGTCACATCGTGGACCGTATTTAAAAAACGACCGATGCAATTGTTTTTTGGCGGCGTACATGCTGCATGATGAATATTTTTCGGCTTTTAAAAAAAGCACGCAAAATATCAAATATAGCCACGTGACGGCGCTCATGCGCTATCGTACTGCAGCACTTTTAAACTCGCATCGAGCGAAACAACTGGCGCGCGGACCGTCAGCGTGTCGCTTGTCAGGGACGATGGTGTTAGTTTGCCGTGTGTGGCGGTCAGAAATAGCTACGCGCCGTGGAGCTGATGCCTAAGCCACGGCCACTAATTTCGCCGTGGTCCGCTCGAAGCACGTCTGTGAGCGCTGCGGCACAATAGCGCACGAGCGCAGTAGCGTGGTCATATTTCTCCGGCTTTCTTTAAACGCCGGAAAAATCACTACGTAGCGTGTACCTTTCCATAAAAAATCAGATCTGTCGTTTTAGAATGCCCTCTGAAACGCCAAGAAACACACTTGGCCCCAAAATGATTAGCAGAAATGTTACATCTCCCATCCTAGCTCAGCAATTAAGCGCATAAGAGCCACATGGCAGTAAACCCGATCGTTGATTTTATGCAGTTGATGTTAAGCACTCCTTTGTATATATTTCGTTCCAGCTACGTGATACCCTTTATAAACACGATACAGGCGGCACCCCTAAAAGCTATGAAAATAAAAGCATGATGCATCGACAACTTAGGTGTTAAAGTCAGGCAACAGAAAACTCAGTGGCCACGGAAAATAGCACTAAAGGGCTCGTGGGGACGCTGCTGAGAAAACTGTAGTACTTGATATTATGTTTCTCAAAGCCCCTTCCTAACGTCTTTAAGATTTTTTCGTTATAACTTCCATTGCTATAATGTAAACTCAATATCGCTGTTTAATTAAATCGTAAGCAGAATTTTTCTTCCTGGAACCACTAGGCACGTTCAGATTATTTTACCTTGGCCCGAACATCGCCTGACCAGTAAACTCACATGGAATGTAGATGTTCAAATAGCAGCAATGACGCAGACAATTAAAGATAGGAATAAATAAGAGAAGGAATAAATAAGAGAAGGAATAGAGGAGGAAGTTACAAAAGATTTATTACAGCTAACAAACGAGAAAAAAACAGCACAGAGGCCTAGGTAATGTGTGGCATGCAAACGGAGGACAGCAAAAACAACACTTGTGCTAACAATCAAGCTATCATTAAAAACATTCCTGCATAATTTAGCACGAATAAGAAAGATACAGTACGCCAAAATATCATCTGCTACGTAAATGCTTGTTCTACCGCATATAGCACCGACACCGGTGGAGCGACGGTTGTTAGAATCTAATTGGCATATACTCTCATAGTGTGCAGTCAATCTCATAGTGTGCAAGTCAAGCTTACATCGACGAGATCTGTCAAATCTGTCTGAAAGCAGCTAGAAGCAAAGCAACCACATTCTTGTATTTTTGAGACTTTGCAACGAAGCGCCACGCAAGACGAACTTCGACAACGACACTATAGCCGCATCTTACTTTGAGCGAAAGACGCCGCACACATTGTAGTACTCCGCACAGTACCGTGGCTACAAACAAGGTTCATGGCGTCGACATAGCCAAAAAGAAAGAAATTATGGAGAAACAAAAGGTTGGCTGCACATAGACGTTCGCGCGCTTGTTTTTGTCGAGATGGCTCGAGCTTCATCACGTGCCTTTCCTACACCAGCAGAGACGCGCATAGACCTTATTTCTTATGCTCACTGGAGCACTCTGGCAAAAAGACAAAGTAATATCACTCTCGTTAGCTTTATTGGGGTGGCTTAGTGGCAGCAGTATCAGCTTGAGAAGCAGAGTTAAGCTGACGTTTTTGTTTCGCAGGGTGGCGTTTCTATAGTAGTATCTTGTATCTTAGATACACGATACATTATTCAATGTATCGGAAATACAGATACTCGTTTTGCGAGACGTATCGTGATACAGATACAAGATACCAAAAGAGTATCTAAGATAGTATCTAAGATACATGTATCTTCGATACTGCCCGGCCCTGTCACTATATACCATGACGATGACGATGATGCTGATGACGATGAAGAAGCGCGTTAGTACATTCGAGGTACCCGATGACGATGACGACCACGGTACATTTTCTTTCTGCCATGGATGAAAACGAACGTAAGGCGCGGGAAGCGGCGCAAAACGACAAGAACGCCAAGCGGACTCAGAGTTGAGGGCGCGGGAAGCGGCGGCTCAACGGCAACGCCGACAACAAGCTGCTACCCCGGTGGCGAGAGCTCGGCAAGCGGCGGCAAAACCGCCAGCGTGTACATCTCGGACAACGACTGGCTTGGGCAGTATATGACGTCTCGAAACGCTCTAAGATGCCTTTCGTATGACTGGAAACAACATAAAACCACCAGAAGTTGCATAGACTAGTCTTTGCAACTTCTGGCTAGATCCGATAGAAAAACCATCGGCTCTGCATTTCGCGGACCACACAGCACAAATAATGAAGGCAAAATGAAATCCTAAACTCAACACGATATACCATCTAACACCAATAAACATTTTATATAACTGTACACCGCTTTGTCAGTCATTTACATGCGTGAGTGGGCAATATCACGGGTGATTTACGGTAAGACCGAACGATCGCACTGCTTCGCCCACTCATCATCATCCACTTCGTGGATATGGGGTGATTTTGTTTTGCGTACCACGACAGCAACACCAACGCTGAGACGAGTCATGCAGTATAACGTTCGCTTCAACAAAGAAAAAAAGTTTGTTCAGGGTAGCTTCTTGTTCTTTTGTCATGCCACCTTGTGTAGCTTTCAGAGTACTCATTGGAGGAAAGGAGGTAAGACATGCTTACAACTTCCGGCGAATTCCTCTAACTGCGCCCTTACATCACTAGTAAAAAAAATGCAACGAATTCGTAAGCCGATAATTTGCGAAAATGACCTCATTTTCGCAAATGAGGTAACATTTGAGGAAACATCTTCAACCAGAAAGCTATATAAATACAATAGTTTCAGGAGGATGTTCGGGAGAAATGAGGTGGCCTGGCTAGGTAAAATAAGGATATGATGCCGAAATCGTTGCTTACCCAATAATTACCAGTACAACATCAGCCTTATCGTTGATATGTTCGTCCTTTGCGTAATTTGCAGCCTGCACTTTAGCTGAATTGCATCGGAGGTCCTTTCCATCTGCCGGCTTGACGTATGGCTCCCTATCCTGCAAGAATGCATTTTCAGCTACGAACTTCGCGATTTTACTTACATCGCATGCCAACTCACCGTAGTTGTGGGGAAAACACCTGTTATGATCACTGAACCAGGACGTTCAAGCCGGTGAAGTATGCGGTTTAGCTGGAAAAATAAAAAAAATCTACTAAATCATAAAGATAATTCGCTTTACGGCTTGGAAAAAGAGCATGTCTGTCTATCAGCCGTGGGACGCAAAGTGTTACGCTCCACCTTTAGCCACGCATCTCGTATCTTGAGTCATGTTACTTACGTAGTTTTCAAAGATTATGCTCAAATACCTTATGTGAAGCATTAGAAAAAATTTGAGAAAAAAATGCAGCCATTCCCACTGTGTTCGAATGCCTTAGGTGAAGCATTAGGAAAAAATTTGAGTTTGGCTGCACGTGCGAACAAGTAAATGTGATGGCTACAAACTTGATGGTTATAATGCTGTCAAACGGGCACTGTTGATGGCGATCAGGGCCAATATGCATAGGCTCGCTCCGGATCAGGTGCTACTACACGGTCACATTACTCGCGATCCGACCCGACAGGGTAATACCCTGGCCTGCACATCGCGATCTGCATCCGTGATCGCGACTTGGCTGACACCTGCGCCAAACTTGACACGGATTAAGCTGCACCGTGTAGAAGTTTCGCAGCTTGTAATCGCTATCTAGAAGTCCGATCTGGATCGGCTTCGATCGCGATCAGAAGTGCACGTGCAAATTCCGTTCATGCTCCTTCGGCCGAAGTTAGCCGAACCGTCCATTCTCTCGCTGCTTGAAGAGAAATCGACGGCGGACCTCCCACGTGGGGCGATGTTTTAGCACGCATCCCTTGTTCGATGAAGGTGCTAGCTCGTTTTACCTATGCTTCCGGCGCGATCGTCCGCAGTCTTCGCGCGCTTTTACTCGCGTGTGAAACATAGGATGCGTGGGGTGATATTATCGATCTGGACCTCATATAGAACATGACGCCGACGGAAAACCCCACCGAGAGTTTCCGTATAATTGTTATTGCAATAAAGTAACATTCAAACTACGGAGAAACGCTCTCTCGCTACGACAACGTCTACTACGCCATAGTTCTTCGTTCCCCATAGAACAGGCTCCGCCACATAGCGGCAGTATAAGAAACTCATTTGCTTGCCTAAATTTGGTGACAACACCTTTATGGCCGCAGTGCAATCATACCGCGGGGAATTGAAGGCTCGATACCTACGTTCTTCTTTGTCCGCGTGTTCCAGTAATAAAATGTCCGTTCACCCTCCTTAATTAATCGTATGAAGAATTTCCTACATTGCTCACCGTAAAATAAAAAACAAACTTGGAGGACGCTTGAGCTTCGCCTGCAAGAGTAGAGCGCGATAGCGTAACCGCGCCTCGTGCGCATCGTGTTCATAATTCGCTAACTGCTTCGACTGTCGGTAGATGTCTTAACCGTACCGTGAGGAAACGAACATCCATGCGCGTAAACTTGGTTGTTTCAAAGTATCCTCGGTTTGCAGCAGTGAACGACATTGGGCCAGTTTGTATTGCATAAGGAAAGGCCGTAACATAACAATAATATAGTAACAATTGGTGTAATATAAGAGTGCATCATGTGTCGTTTCTTCTCTTCCCTCGTCGTTTAACCTTTTGTGAGACAGTGGTATCAATGTGTACCACTTTTTCACTGGGTTTCCAACCCCCATATTACAACAAGTGGGGAAAATTGGCGCCACCATCACTATTGGTACCATCTACCGAGGCATAGAAAAGGCTATTGCAAGCTTTTTACTTTGCTACGATATGTGGCGCTGAGAGCAAATAGGATTTTGCATGTGCCTTGATTAGTGCTCGCTGTCCTTTTGCTGCTCTTATTATTGAGTTTTCTTCGGCAAACCAATTCTGGGCTTGGTTTTGGCCGGTGGTGTTAGCCCTAATAGGGCAGCTATTACACTGGTATACTTTCACATAGCGACTATTTGCAATTTTACTATAGCGGAGCTTTTACTAGAACAAGCGCAGTCAATCGCAGCCTGTTTTAGGTGCATCTAATTACCCTAGTCGTTAAATCGGTTTCGCTTTTGTATACACGACGCAGGTCACCTTCGTGTGTGCTTGGCATAAATTTACAGCAGCTATACGTGCAGCAAATGCCAAGTTCCGCTGAGCATTGAATGCTTAAAACAATTCGAAAACTAAACAGCCCAATTAAATTGATAAATGACATACCTCTTCAAATTTTTTAAGTATAGCACTGCCTCAGTACAGCGGTGTATACATGTACCGCTTTTTTATGCCCCGATACAAAGAAAGTGGTACATATATGTACCACTTCTTTCTCGGAATCTGTTTTGCCGATCTTCTTCAAAATGGTGTGAAACATTTTCTGAAGGCATCCTAAATGTTGTTCTGCAGATTTTAAGAAAAAAATTTGTTTCAAAATAGCGCCTCACCAAAGGTTTACGCGCAACTTTTTTTTTCTTCCTTATCCTTTAATGCCTACTGCTGCAAGTATAATTGCGAAAAGCCCGAAGCCATAATGATTCCTTTTGTAGATGATTCCTTTTGTGGATAAGACGATGCCATTCTGGATGCCCTTGAGATGGTAGGCCTGGGTGGTCGAGTGTTTCGATGGATTGCTTGCTACCTGAATGCAAGATCATTCTTTGTATCAACCGACGACGGCCCAACCACACGACGCTATACCCGTCGGGGTGTTGCTCAGGGCGGGAGTACTAAGCGCCACTCTATTCAATCTGGCGCTCGTTAAACTAACCGAATACCTGCCATGTACCATCGCGATATCCATATACGCAGACGACATTTGTGTCTGGACATCAGCCGTCACTCGCCCCCAGATACGAGCGAGGCTTCAGAAGGCTGCAACTATGACAGCGAGATACCTCGGCAAGCAAGGCCTTAAAATCTCTCCGGAAAAATGTGCGTTAGTGGCATTCACACGTAAGCCAATGACGCACTATGCCATCTCTATTGAAGGGCGGATTCCATTTCTTATGCCCGAACCCACAAATTTCTGGGCATAATCATAGACAGAGACCTCCGTTGGAGCGCGCATGTGTCTTACATGAAACAGCGCCTGACAGCCATCCCCCAGTTGTTTACGTTCCTGTGTCGAAAAACCTGGGGCGTGTCAGTAGACGCAATGCTGGAGTTGTACAGGTCACTGTTTCTCGGTTTTTTGCGATATAGTCTACCCGTACTGACTAATGCTTGTAAGACAAATATTCGCTCTGCAGGCTGTACAAGCTCAGGCTCTCAGAGTTTGCCTTGGCCTGCCAAAATGCGCGTCGACTGATGCGACTATTTCTATTGCACGGGACCAACCTATACAAACGCACATTGCGGTGGAAGCCTTGAGAGCTCATATCAGGCATTTTTTTCGGGCTCATTGCCACCACCTTGCAACACTGCCGGCAGAAAGACCACGAGCGTCGTACTGTGCAATAATTTCAAAATATGCTGCCCACCTTCCGTCAGGGCTTCAGCCCCGCGTCTAAGCCAGCGATACCTCCGTGGTGCTTTATTCGACCTTATGTGCACTTCAACATACCGGGAATCGAAAAAAATCTGAGCTATCATCACCAGTGCTGAAGCAGCTATCTCTGATTCTTCTGCACGAGAAGTACGCTGATCACTTACACATCTATACTGATGGATCAACTACCCTCCAGTGTTCGTCCGGAGCAGTGGTCGTCCCGGCGAAGGCTATTACCGTCAGTTTCAAGACAGATTACCCAACGATATCGACGGCTGCAGAACTTGCTGCTCTCCGCGCTGCACTTCAGGTAGTCAACCGCGAACAGCCTCAACGATGGTCAGTGTTCAGTGATTCGGAAGGCAGCACTGCAATCTTTGCTGTCAGCCCTTCGGCACGGACCATGCGAGCAGTTGGTCTTCAAGGTTAGACACCTCCTCCATACTGCATTCGAGAAAGGTCATCACGTGACATTTCAGTGGCTGCCAAGTCACTGTGGCGTGATAGGCAATGAACGTGCCGACATTGCTGCTCGATCAGCTCTTCAAGGGGGACATGGTCGACACAATTCCCCTATCGAGGACCGATGCTGCTAGCCGACTTCGAGTGGTCGCACAAGAAGTCACTTTCTCCACTTCTTGGAACACAACAGGTAGACTGCGCAGCCAGCGCCACCACTGCCCGAACACTTTACGTCTTCAGACACCTACTGGACCATGACGAAATGATGCCACTCTGCTTTGCCGTCTGTGGCTGAGAGTGGCTTTCACGAAGTCATTCTCCTATAAAATCGAAATGGCTGACAACCCTTCTTGCGACAACTGTGGTAGCGAGGAAACATTACAACACATCGTCTGTGACTGTCCTTGCTATAATGCACAGAGGACATCACTAGCAGCCGCTCTAGCTCGCATAGACCAGAGACCGATGACGCTAGCAACCATTCTGGAAAGTCGGCCAGAGAGGTCATCGCGGGTGAAGGCGACGAAGGCAGTGCTAAACTTCTTAAAGACAACGGACTTGCACCGACGATTATAGACTTATGGCTGTGATGACTGTGAAGTGAGATTTTATGTGTACGTGCTCTCTCATCTATCTCTCTCTCTCTTTCTCCATCTTTAAATCTCCCCCACCCCTTTCCCCAGTGTAGGGTAGCATACCGGTCCTACTAGACTGGTTAACATCCCTGCCTTTCCTTTCCCCTCCTCTTCTTTCCCTCCTTCCTTGTGGATAAGTGAAGGACCCATAACGCGTGAATCAACAGGGGAAAGCCACGCGGCTGCTCACTTTGTTG
>JALIZH010006878.1:0-60481 GCA_030522465.1 Rhipicephalus appendiculatus
ATGAACTCAGTTCGTCCCTCAGACTGCGTATTGAACAAAATATAGAAAGCACAGATGCCCAGTACATAGCTTTCCCGGCCAGAATGTATATAGCATATCAGAGACCGGCAAGCTGATGGCATTCAGGAAACCTGATTGTGTACTAAGGTACTCGTCACATCATCACCAATAAACGTATGAGACGAGAAATGATCTGTGGATTACATAGCCTTTCTATGAAGTCTCGTCTGATGCAGGAGCGCACTCAGTTTACTGCATCGCTCTCATCGTGGTGTTGCACTGCGGCAACGAACAGCTAGAACAGTTTACTGACCAACACGTATCACAATAAAAAAAATGCGGTGGAGCTCACGCGTTGTAGGAATAGGAATTCATGCCAGAAAGTCAACCAGTAGCTGCCTACCCGCATCTTTATTTGCTTCGAGAAAAGCACTGAGAGGTGGATCGATACCTTTCTGTAAATTGAGTTGTTGTTGGCATATAGAGGGCTTACCGGGCACATAGACTACACTGACACCTAAAGGGCCTCAGTTCAGATGTAATGTCTGTACTAAGGTCATAGCACAGACGTTCGCGTTGTAGAAATGGAGTGCACGCTACTTTGCAATGATGTACGCACAACAGGCAGCAGCATTGTTGTGATTCTAAGAAGTTGAACACTGCCTGCCTACAGCTTGCTACGTGATAAGAGTAAATCAGTAGTGTTCATCACAGTGTGATGAGAGCGTATAGCCAGCACTGCAACAGGAATTGAAGCTGCAGAGTTACGAGTGCAGCTTTCCAAATCAGTTACGAGCAGTGGTGTGGCTGTGTGGTAGGATAACTGACTGGAACGCCGAATGCTTGGGCTCGCTTCCGGCTGGAACCATGAGTTTCATTGTTTGCCTCCATCGGGGCTTTTCCCACAACGACCAGACTTTCTACGACACCGGATCTATTACGACATCGCGTTAAAATTTCCAGTCTATTCTCGCTGTTGTTGGGTTGGATCGACTGTGAATCACGTATGGTGCATACCCGCACTCCGTGGGCCGTTGTATGCTGGTATGCTCCACACGTGACTGAGGGAAAAGGTTTTATGAAGTACGCGACAAGTGTGATACGTTAATACATTGTAAGGACTGGTTAATCGTGATGCCATATACTGGTGAAGAAAGCCTCCAACGGCTCCAATACCGGCAGGAAGTGCAAAACCACATTAGGTTGCTGAGAGTGGAGGGAGGGGGGTGGCGGAGCTGCAAAGGTGAGGAGTTAACATCAATCGACTGACAAGGAAAGCAAGCATTACGAAGAAGGACATGGCTTTCGACATCGAGTCGTCGTGGGTGAGTGCATGAAGGAACATGGGACTTTTCGCCCATGAGGTCGAGCCACGTGAATTAATTGATGGCTGCACGCTTTAAAACTACCTATCTATTCCAAAAAGGGTCGATCATGGTTCCCACGCAACAGCAATCATCTATAACCTGAGGAATCACGTGCGCCTCCAGCACATGTTGCGTCGAAGCGGCGTATTTTCGCACAAAGATCAGCCCTCGGCGATTTTGGTAACCTGAGGCTGGTTTATGGCTAGCGAGCGATTACAAAGCACTCAGCTGTACTCTGTCATCTCAGCAGCGCGGCCATGGCTTTCGTTACGGCTTCATCAGCCAATACGGCCTCATTAGTCAAATAAAAATACCCAATATAAAAGATGGTAAAGCCAAAGCCGCAGTAGCTGAATTCATAGAGCATCGGACGCGTTATTCGAAGGTTGCAGCTTTGGTCTCCACCTGCGGCAAGTGGATTTTTTCATTCACTTTTAATACCTCCCCATTTATGTCCTAATTAATATACTAATGTCCCCTGTATTTTCCTTCGCGTACTGTCTGCTTCTGTAGGTTCTGCCTAACAAGTGAAACGAGCTCTCAATAAATCACCCTGGTTCGTTCATTCATAGCGGGGGTCTCGTACTGGCAGACATGATGCGCTAGATACTATAGTAGTACATGACAATGTGTTTAGTTACCACAGGGTGTGCTTGCGACTACAATACATTTAAAGGGGTCATGAAGCACCCCTCGCGCTTGGCGTGAAAAACACCGTGGAATGAGTCGCACGCCTGCCAGAAATACACAGCCGAAAAAAATGTTTGAAAAGCTAAAGTAGGACCGGAGATACAGCGATCGCAATATTTGTCCCCCTCAACTCGCTTCATTCCGCAGGAGAAGGCGGCGGCATTCGCGGCACCCCTCCCAGTGCATTACGCCACCTCGCTTCAATGTTGTGGGGTTTCCTTTCCGCGTAACATGGCGGTGCTGACGGCTGCTGCTGGCAACTCTTTAGTTCCGGTCGGTTGCTTCTCGCTGCGCTGTAGCTGCTGTACCTGTGCGGTCTGGCGCGGTGTCTCCACTCGGGGGAGTTGGATGGCGCTACGAGCGCGCTCCGGTGAAGTAACCGCAAGCCGCCGTTTTGTCCTGGAAGCGAGCGCGTGACCACTGGTTTGCTGTGGGCGGGCCAACGTTTCTTTTCTTCAGTTTGAAACAATGCCTGCCTGTAGTGTTGTAAACTTCTCAAGATGACTAGGAAGGTCGTCAAGGAAGACGTTTCACGAGAAGGTACCCCGAAATCGTATCAAGTTTTCCTCGGTTTACTAGGAAATAAGCACTGAGGTATGATTGGGAATCGCCTGGATTTTTCTTAGCTTCCCTATAAAATGAACTCAGCCTGAGTTAATCCTGTGCTCAGGATTGGGTACAGGGTTAATCCTGTACTCAGGCAGGCTGAGCGTAATCCTGTGCTGTCACCATATGAAACCTTTTTTTTCCCCTTTCTTAACCCTTCCGCCACCTTGCGGGTTTCCGCAGAACTCATTTGCATTGCTGTCACCATATGTTGGCAATATAAGTGGCTACATTGCAGGTTTTCTGTGTCTCATTCTGCGGCGGCGGATCCCGTGTGCAAGTCCGTGTGCGAGTCCGTGTGCGAGTCCGAGTGTGCGGATCCATGGCAGAAAGAGAATGTGCGGTCTGGAACGCGCTTAGATATGCATTTTCACCGCAGCGTCCTCTCGGGTATTCAGCGTCATCTTCATCGGATGCCTTGCATGTGCTAACGCGCATATTCTTCATCGTCATCAGCGTCATCGTCATCGTCATGGCGTATAGTGGGTACCTTGCATGTGCTGTGCAGGACAACGGACAAGCCTAGATCCTAATGTGATTCGCCCCTAAAAACAAGCTATAATTCATTATTACGTTGATTACTGAATACATTAGCATCCCGAAATAGGCCGGTGCTATTTATTATTATGCTCTCTGATACGAAGCTGGATGTGCGATTTCCGTCTTAAGGGCACGGGGTTTGTTACATTAATTTTAAGGCTTCTTTAGGACCCATTTTCTCAGGTACTATCATATGCAATGCGTTCGGGTTTGCTACATTTTATTCCTCGGCGTCTCTTCTTGCAATTGGACCAGAATTATAATTGTATTTTAAGTCATGACATTTTTCGCAATTTTTTTTGGCAAGGCAGGTAATTTTTGTCGTTATTATTTAAATAAAACTCCAAAAAAAAATAAGAATTCTTCCTCATACATAAACCATTCTAGTTCAGTAGCTTCGTATTGATGTTTGGTATATTGTGGGTAAAAATCAGTCTTCTGCTTTTTCAAGTTGTTTACATAATGGGGCTAATGTAACAAAAAAGTTGATTTCGAAATATAGAGGAAAAACAAGTTTATTTCATGTTCTGTTCAAAACGAAGATGTGCTGGACAAATTAATTACGAGCAACGCGCCATACAATCATCACACAAATCAGTTTTTCGCTTTTTTTCTTGTTTTCTTGCTTTGCTGGCTTGTTTTGTCATATCTTCTGTGTCTCTAATGACCAAATGCTGTCGATGGCAGTCGGTCTCACCCCAACCATATCGCAGCGTTACACCTCGGTGATACGCCCAGTGGCGTTGAGAAAGTTTACTCGAGCCATGCATGACTTTTTGAAAGTTAGAACGGTTTCAGAGGTGGCAGTTCTAAGGATTTTCATTCCAAGGAACGCCATCCATTGTGTTATTTACCATGGTTCCTCTGCACTCTATTCACACACAGTCCCTCGTAATCACGGTTTGTAGAAGATCCACATAAATCAAAGCGTAGTCATTGTCACTACAGGTAACATTTTGTCATTGCGGCGGCGCGTAATGAGGAAAAGCTTGCTTGCTGGAGTGCTCATACGTGTGCTGCCGGTCTCGTTTCTGTTAGTATCGGAAGTGTGTCGATTTCCAATTGCGCTGCACTTTCTAAACAGTTTCGTTGATTTTTCAACACGAGAATAACTTTTACTGCCGCAACAAAATCAACAAAGTCGCCACTAAACTCAAAATAAATGCACAGAATCCCGGCACCATGCGGGACTCACACATACAAGGCAGGTGGACTTGGTAAATGCCACGCGTGTTCAATAAAACTACACCATGCGTCTTTAAGTAGTCGGCACATATTTTTATAAACCTGCTTAGCTCAAAGAAACTACCAGTTTAAATTTTTCAAAAGTGTACTTGAGGCAGAAAGCTCAGGTTGTGCACGGACTGAGGAAAGGGGGGATTGGCTGCCTGTCAGTTGGTCTCGAAAACCTGGTGCTCTTGGCTCAATCAAAACGCGCAAAAATGTGCGGGGCACTAGATATTGTTAAGGAAGGCCTTATCATTCCACACAAGCAACAAACCAAACTTCGATTTTTTAAAAAAATTTACCTTACCCTGTGTCCTTAAAGGGGCCCTGCAACACTTTTTGAGCATGGTCAGAAAACGCTGACGATCGGTAGTCGAGGCTCCCGAGAGCACGCGAGCCAAATATTATAGCGCAGCACGCGGCCTGGAATTCACAACTAATTCTCAAAGTCAGCTAAAAATAGCTTTCTCTTCTCTCAGTAAATGACTCTACAAGCTCAAAAATCACTCGTCACAGCCATTGTATCAGCCATTGGCTGATTTGAGCATGGCGCATTGGGTCGTTACTAGGGCCACGGCGGGAGGTCGCGACTTGTCCTTGCGTGCGCGCGCGATTGCACAGAAAAGCCGCGTATTTGAAGAAAAAAAAAAAGAGAAAAAGTGCTCAAGGTGACGAGGTGCGTGTGACGTATTTTCTTTCCCCGAGCCATCCCTCCCTGCTTAGCTTCCAGCGCTTTCGTCGGGACGAGAGAAGAGAGAATGCAATTGCAGCGTGCGACAAATCTTTATAACTCCGCTCGTACTGGACGGATTCTAAAAATTTTTTACGGCGGTGAATTCGTGAGACAATAAGCTCCTTTAGTGAATCCATTCCATGGCTACTTCAAAAAGTGTTGCAGGGCCCCTTTAAGGAAAGTCAGAGACGCTTTCTGTTTGCAAGTTCCGTTGTACTTACATATTTTTTCACACCGGTTTCTTTGTTCATTACTGTCTTTTAGATTTATCGTAATGAAAAAAGGAAATTATATCAGGGTACTGAAGATATTTGAGGCCAATTTTGCCTAATTTCACTACAGCGAGGCCAGTCAACGCACAGCCCACCGCCTACACGTTCGTGCACCCTGTAAAATAGAAATAGACATGTAAAAAAATTGAGGCAGCTTTGCACTAGTGGTGCCAAGCCTGAAGGAAGTGCAGAGCTGGACAGCCTTCTTTGTTTATCTTCGGTTTTCACTGTCTTTCCTCATCTCTTTTTTCTTGTTCTCTTTCCCAGTTCTCTCTCTTTTTTTTCTTTCTTTATTACTATTTATTTCTTTTTCATTAAAAAAAGTGCTTTGTGAACACAGGGACGGGGCGAAAAAAACAGTGCAGGACGAAACGAGCGCAAACTACCAACTGGTACAAATTAATGTGACGAAAAATGTGGTCCCGTGAAGGGGGGCGTGTAGAACAAGCATGCGCAGATGCTCACAAAAAGACAGACGGTGCCAAGCGAGAATGCACAAAGAGGGAAGGTGAGAAGGAGGAGAAGGAAAACAGAAATGGAAAGGGAAGGCCGCACTTCGTGGCAGCCATGATCGAGTTAAAATTACCTGGTAGCTTTTGCGAAATCTACCTCAGCCGCCGTTAGAATCATAGAAGGAGCACTAACACAAGCATCCTCGCCTTCTTCCATAATGTTCAGAGTCTCTAAAATTTCTCGGACCATTTTTTTCTTCAGAGCAGGCTACTACTGGCGGTTCTTTCGAAAAAAGGCAACACAGGGACACTTCTTGCAATGCGCTGCTAAGTTACTTGCGGTTGCAAGGTGCTGGCAGGCGTACCAATGCTCTCTTAGCCTTAGATTAAGGCATCGATCCGTCTGTCCCACGTAGGACCTACCACATGATAGGGGGATCCTTATAAACCACCCCTTTCCTACAATCTACAAACATATCTCTGTGTTTAACTTCACAAGTGGGCTTTTGGGGCATTTCACGTGTGTTGACGTTTTTTGCACAAGCCTTTCAGCTTCTGCGGGGCTGAAAAGATGACCTTAACATCATGTGGAGCAGCAATTTTTCTCATTCTGTGCGAAAGGTTGTGTACATATGGCAAAACAACCGGCCTCTTGTTTTTTGTCTAGAGCTATTTTAGCCTTCTTATGTTCGCTTCTGAGTTCCCCCATCTGTTTTTCACAAATTTGTGTGGTCATTCCTTTAGGATAGCCACTGCACTGAAGGCGCTTAATCTGGGCTGTCGTGTTTTCCTTCTACGCTATGGTGGCAAGATTTCACCAGGCGCTTGTTTCGGGCATGTAGTCGCAATTCCTCTTTTTTATTATTTTTGAGGGCCCCAGATAGAGGAACTACTACCATGTGGCCTATGTGGCCCTCGGTGGTGTAACACTGCCTTGAAACTTGCTAGAAAGATGAGTAGGCACGTAAGAGCGGCGAAAATTAATATACAGGGAGGGGAGGTCAAACGTTCCCAGGCCACGCTGCCGTAGGAATACATGAGGGATAGTGGCCTGGGAACTTTTGCCCCCCCCCCCCCCCCCCTTGTTCATAGACACGTGTTTATCGTCGACTTGGAACTACGACCACAGAAATACCGTCCGTTAGAGTTTATGGCATTTTTTTTCTCCGTGGGTCACTGATGTGGTCGGGGGGTCTGCCCAAAGGACTGGAACCAGCCAAGTCCCATGGAGAAGTCGAGCAGTTTAGCCGGAGCTGAGAACAGGAACGTTTATTTACACTATTTACATACTGAAGGTAGCGTGTTGATGCAATATTGATGGTAGCGTGTTTTTACATGATGAAGGAAGCTCGTGGAGCGTCTCGACGCTCGTGTTTTTAAGGTCTTGGTCTTCCCAAAATAACATGTTGATGAAAACAATTATGTCCAGGACAGTTCAACCAAGAAGTGGTCTTGATCTTCTTGAATGGGAAGGTCAAACACCGCCTTCTTACCAACCCAGGAAAGAGGGAAGAGGCACGCCCAGTTCGTCCAGCGGCGAGGGAGAGGACAACACAAGACGCAATACGAAAATACGACACGGCACAGCATAGTACAACGACCGGTTCGAGGTGCCGCACGTGTAACCAGCTGTGTAGTCAGGTGCAGTGCTGACTCCTCGATAGCGGCTGCGGTGCAGCTGACGGCTAGCAGCAGGCGAACGTTTCCCACACTCCGATAGCACCTCGAAGTGTGGGAAACGTTCTCCAAGACGGATCCCAAGCGCTCGGCTAACTGTCCGTGCTTCTAGTAGAACGTTGAATAAAGCAGCAGCAAACAGCTCTTCCTAGGCCGCAGAACCGTCAAAGTCGGTCGGGTGTGGCCAAAGGGTTTGAAGAGATGGGCTGACAGCTCTGAAAGGTGCAGAGCACGGCTGCCGTGTTGTAGCTCTTCAGGTGCACTTGGGTAACGTTGACCAGAAATAAAGCAAGGCAGACTATGCCGAAATCATTCCGATCGTCCAAGTGGCGCGAAGCCATAAAGGCGGATCATAACACTACTGAATGCATCAGATTGAGGGATCACCTATCGCTGTTTGTTCGGACTTCACTTATTTTGTTTGACACATTTCTTTCTTCAAAACCATGCTTGTCTTACCTGACACAGGGGCGGACGTCCATTTGTCACGTAAGAGAGATAGAGATGAGAAAAAAGAGGGAAATATACGAAAACTGAAACATCCAGTTCGCTAACCTAACCGAACCTAATGTAAGAGCGAAAGAAAACTAAAAGAAGAATTGAGATAAAAGCATGCGGGTAATATCAAGCGAATAGACAAAAACTTGGAAGACGCTTGAGCTTCGCCTTCAAGAGTAGAACGCGGCAGCGTAATCGGGCGTCGTGCGCATCGCCTTCTCAATCGCTAGCCTCGTTTCGGTTCTCGGTGGATGCCTCAACCGTGCCGCAAGAAAACGTATGTCTGTGCGCGTAACATGGCCGTTCCAAACTATGCTGGAATGCCTACTGCAAGCACACTTGCAAAGTCTCCTGTACGCCATAATTTTTTTTACGAATCAGCGAAGGGCCCACAACGCGTCCATAAGGCAACATGCGAGCCTACGCAGCTGCTCACTTTGTTGATGCCAAATCCCAATGATGATAATAAAATATCTCTGAGTGCTTTGTAATTAGTGGGCCTTTAAACACCCTCGCAGTGAGATACTTTGATGTTTAGACGCCTGGCGTGGTTCTACATTTCGAAGCACTTTCAAGCAATGGTCTGGCTCTGGGTTAGAACACCTGCTTCTCACGCCGTAGGCCTGGGTTTGATCTTCACTCGAACCGAAGTTTGTTATTATTTATTTTATTTGCATCTTTCTTGATTTTTCACTCATGGACAACGCTGAATTTTTCGCCGACAACCAGCGACGCCGATGCCGACACCAGAATTTTGTAAAAACTATCACTTTACCACTATCATATTAAAAGAAAATTTCAGCAGCGGTTCATTGCCCACTTTTAGATTTATCATAATGAAGGGAAACTATTTGAAGGTATTGAAGATACTCAACGCTTAATTTTCATCAATACAGCGAAGCCAGTCAACGCACAGCTCACCGCCTGTTCTTGTAACCTGTAAAATACAAATGGACATGTAGAAAAGGTGGCTTTATAGGCCGCGCGGCCATACGAAATGTTAGTTTTGTTAATAACTTTTTTTTAAACATAAGCTAGCTTCCGTAATATTGCCAAACCAATACCACGGGCATCTTTTTTTTTCTTTTTTTTCCCTAAAATATTTTGTTGTAGCAAACGTCGTGTTATATGTTTAGCCTCAGAACATGGAAAGCGTGTGCGCACGAAGTCGCCATGTTCATTAATAGCGAAAATGTTATAAAAAAGGGATCAAAGCTTGCACTAAGCTGCGCAATGAACAATACACAGCGATTATGATCGGTCTCAGGCTTATTTATTGCTGTATCTGGGCAGAACTTTTGCTTGAACTCTCGGTTTAACTTTACAAGCGTAAAAACTTGAGCATGTTGGCTTGGCTTCATAACATGGAACAGCGCAGACACACGGGACAAGAAAGACTGACAGGACTTGGCGCTGGCTAACAATACGTTTTTTTTTCTTTTTTTTTTTGCTGTGGGCAGCGTGCCCCGGACTGAGGACTAAAAGAGGCGTACACACACAGGCGCTGTGTCTGTACGTCTCTTTTAGTCCTCAGTCCGGGTCGCGCTGCCCAAAGCAAAATTATGTTTAACTACCAACTCGCCCAGCTCGCCGTTCTAACAGTACGAGCGGACTTGGTACTGGCTAACACGTAAGTGCTCGTATTGTTAGCCAACGCCAAGTCCTCTCAGTCTTTCTTGTCCCATGTGTCTGCGCCGTTCCCTGTTGTGTTGCGTTAACTTGGCTAGAGCTTGGCTGTAACGATGTTCAAATTTTGCTTGAACTTGGCTTGAACTTGGCTGTAGCGATGTTGAACATTTGGTTGATCTTACGCGTTTTGTATTCGAAATCTTCGTGCCACCGCATTCTTTTCCGTACCGTTTCATGGCCACGGCATTCCGTATCCAATCGGCGCTGCAGTTGCCATTCTGGCGCGGCGGCAAGCCACGCTTCTCGGATCGCGGATGACATTCCGGATCCTATCGACGCGGCCTTTGCCGTTCCCGCGCTGCGATTTATTTCGCGGGAGTACGATTTATCTTCAGTTGACCGATGGCTGCGTATGGTTAGGCGCGAGCTCTACACTAGCTTTTATAACCACAAAGTGTCACGTGACAGTGGTGTGACTATGGTAACGCACAGGTCATTGGTGTGCGGTTCCAAGCAGGCGGCACGGCGTTCTCGGACACCCATCCCATCAAGGCACATACCCGTTTATGATGATGATAGTTTTCTGATAGGCCCCACAAATTTCTGTGACACATACCCGTTTGTTGGGCTAACTGTTGCTTTCTTCATTTTTGGTGGTTCAGTGATGAGTAGTGGGATTCACCCAATTTCTTTGGCGCATACCCGTTTATGATCATCGTAGTTTTTTGGTACGGGGAGAACAGGGAACGATTTGCTAGAAAGCTTCGTTGTTAAAACGAAACATCTTTAACTGGCATTGCAGCAGGAACATATTATAAAAAGCAAATGAAATAGCGTTATGGGAGAACAACAGGTGTGCTAGTTGCAGGTGCACCTGTGCATTTGTTAACACAAACTGTACCATTAATTACTGTGCTGAACAGAAGTAAAAAAAAAGATCGCTGTGAGAATCAACGTGTGTCACTAATGGATCAGGGAAGGAAATGTTCCAGCGAAAGAAGAGTTCGTTCTTGCTAAATCGCAAGTTATTCCGTGCCCTCGGCGTGATGCTCAGAAATTTTCACGGAGCCCCTTTGCGTGAGATTCCACACATGCGTATCAACATTTACCTGTAAAATTACCAAGTTAAGCAACGTCTTTCGCTGACACTCCTGGGATATTTGATCAATAGATTAACCGAAACAATCTATTAGGGACGTGCTTGACGGCGTGTTTTGGTAAATACCGCATCCGCACAGAGTATTCACTCATGCGTCACCACGAAGCCGGAGTTATGGAACAGATTCAAGTGTGCGCAAATTCCACAGCCTAACAAAGTCTTTGCGCAAATGGGAAAGCAAATGGAAGATTTGGGGCGCGCATAACATTCGGGATGCGGCTGCTGGTAACGTCCCTTATAGTTATTGTCATCGCAGGGGAGCGGCAATAAAAAAGCAAAAGAAAATGTATCGAAAGATATCTGCTCGCAATACCATGTTCTTGCTCGAATTTCTGATGGCGGGCACTCAAGCCACATGGTTTGTGAAGGCAGAATATGGAGGCAGATATGATTGTTTCGGAGATGAAAAATTACTCGTCCCATATTTTCAAGCTTCTATGAATTCAAGATATTGAGGGAAATACAGACATGCAATGAAAGCAGGTTTGCCAGTGTGCATTGCGCAGTCGTCTAGTGGAAGCCCTGCTAATAGCAACAAAAATTTGAAATCGTTTCATTATTTAGAAAATGTATCTTAGTTCATGTAATGTCCCCCCGCGGTGGTGCAGCGGTTATGGTGCTCGGCTGCGGACACGAAGGTCGCGGGTTCGATCCCGGCCGCGCCGGTCGCATTTCGATGGCGGTGAAATGCTAGAGGCCCGTGTACTCTGCGATGTCCGTGCACGTTAAATAACATCGGGCGGTCGAAATTTCCGGAGCCCTCCACTTCGGCGTGCCTCGTAATCATATCGTGGTTTCGGTACATCAAACCCCAGATAATATTATTATTGATATTAATATGATTAGTGCATGTAACATCACACCTGACTGGAGGTTGATGGCTGTACAACATCGCAATACGAATTTGATTCCAATGCAAAATCAGGTTCATACATTATCGCTACATATTAGTCATCATTGTCCTTGTCTAACGACCTTACCATAGTTTCTCGTGGCCTTTATGACCAACTGTAGTGTAGCACTGCCTTGAAACTTGATAGGAAGGGGAAGTAGCACGTCAGTGCGGTGAAAATAATGTAATAAGCTCATTTGCATTGTACATTTTTAACCATGGCCGCACAAATGCCGCCTGTTAGAATTTATCTTATTATTTTTTCTCCAATGGCCCAACGTAGTACTGATTGCATTGCAATTAGAGACGACCTTTCATAGTATATTTATTTGTTTATTTCTTTGATACATTTATTTCTTCATAGCAATGCTTGTCCTGCGGACACATGGACGGACGTCCCTCTGTCACGTAAGAGAGATAAAAATGAGAAAAGGGCAGTAACGTAATCTAAAACTGAAAATTCCGGTTCGCTACCCTAAACAAAGGGAAGGGGGGAAATAACGATAAAGATAGATAGGAGATAAGAGCATACGTGCAAGAACATGCGAATAAACAAAAAAAAATCAAAATTTAGCAGCGGTAGTATTTCAGTCTGTTCAACGCAAAGGAGGTGATATGTACACATTATCAACAAAATGGGCACACAACCACTAAACAGATCAGAAGTAAACATTATAGCAAAGACACCATCAAGCATTTTCACGCAAACAAGAGACAGCCGGGGAAGGAGGGTGTTTTCCCTATTCAGGCTTCACAGCGTGCACGACGAACACTGACAACACATTCTGGCCGGCACTTCTGTAGTACGAATCTTGCCACTCATTTAGGTGTCTCGAGAGGGTGTCGACAAAAGCAGGCATTTCCTCGTCGTTGAGCAGGGAGAACAGGGGGTTGGCCATCTGGTACAATGCTGCGTGAAAAGAGGCAAGATAACGGTCACACTTGTGGCAATACAGAACTAAAGTTTACCTCGAAAGAATGCTTCCATAATACTAGCGAAAGACGCAGGACAACCGATAACTATCCTATGTGTTTCCGTGTAGTCTTTGTGCGTGTTCGCTAGTATTATGGAAGCATTCAGTCAGTACTAACTAATCCTGCTATATGCATTAACGGTTTACCTCAAAAGCAGTGAGTTGGCGGTAATGGGTTACTAAATATTCCAGCTACAGTCAGCACGCTGTGGCGAACAACCGCGTTAATCGCGTGTATGGTGCAATTTTTGTCCACTTGCTCGAGCTAACCGCGTCGCGTTCCTGTGAATCTTGCAACTATAAAAAAAAAAGGCATAAAAAAGGCTGTAAAAGGTGTGAGACCTCAGTGAAGCGTTCCTCGCTTTTAGTCTCACACCTTCCATCAAGCTTAATTGGATTGGTGAGAAATAATAATAATAATAATAATAATAATAATAATAATAATAATAATAATAATAATAATAATAATAATAATAATAATAATAATAATAATAATAATAATAATAATAATAATATTATTATTATTATTATTATTATTATTATTATTATTATTATTATTATTATTATTATTATTATACAATCATTTTCAGTGAAGCTAGCTCTAATATTAGGGGATGTGCCAATGTTCCACTGACGTACAAGAAGTTACTTTGGTGGAAACCGAAAGCACGCGCGTTACGGGGCTCTGATTGGCGCGTTTCGCTCCACGAGCATTCTACAAAGCCAAATTACCGCCCGATATATCGACGGTTTTATGCTCCCTTGCATCGACTGGCTAGTTCGATGCCGTAGTTGCGGGAAGGCTGAGTACCGGGCAAATTCGTAATACATATTGTCACGTGGTCGTGACGGTGCAGAAGCCTCCAGCAGAACTCGAATTTATGTAACTTTACTTGGCCGAACTCGTGGCCGGGAAACAAGGTAAACTGCAAGCGAGCAATACAAGCTGTAAGTACTATAGCGGCTAATAGTGCGTCGGCCGTCGATAAAACTGATCCACGGCAAGGCGCGTCGGTATTTATACGTGCGGCCGCGAACATTCGAGCATTATCACTGGTGGCCGCGTTTGTTCGAGAATAAACTCAGCTGTTCTCGTTTGCGTGCTCAAGCCTAACAATCCTAAAATAATCTGGAATATTCTCAGATATTCTGGTGCGGTTTGCGTAAGGCATTATCTACACGTGGAATAGGCCGGCGACATAAAACATAGAAAGAAAGGGGCGTGTGTGACAATATTCAACTTAATTAAAATCCTGAAAGCTTGACGTATACACCTTGATGTTCTCAGCACTGAAGCACCGGAATCTAGATATAGATATCTACACCGGAATCTACATTTGCATCCGATGCATAAAAGGATTTGCATACAAGGATGTTCAAAAATTAGGCACGCAGAACCTCCCCCCCCCCCCCCCCCCCCGGCAGTTGTCCGTGTATGCGTGGGGATCAGCTCATCGTCCTAAATCTCCCCCCCCCCCCTCCTCCATACACACCCTTTCGGTCACGTGCATCGGAAAGTTTAAATGGCGTGATGGGTTACACGATCGCCGTGGTATGCGGCCCCAAGTGAGAGTGAAACACGCGTGTACAACTATGGGGACTAAATCCCGCATGTATAAAAAATCTTATGAATTATTTTAGAATTGGTTAATGAATCTTTTGGCTGAGAATGTTCAAACCAATGCATTTTTAAACGTGATCGATTGATATCTGTATCCGACATTTTTCAATTCATACCTTAGCCGGCCAGATTGAACGTGATCGGTTCAACATTCGGGTGCCGATACATTTGTAAGTCGTGGGTTTCAGTCTTCGGTCGCTACATACGACAATATGTTTCTCGTGTATTCCCGGTGTGCCGCATGCATTGACATGAGTCGGGTATTAAGCTCAAAAAGCGACCGTCGGTGTCAGCGGCGTGTACGCGAGTGATGCGAAAACATCACCATCATGTGATTATGTCACAGGTCACCGAAATTTGCGACAACATCATGATGTAATCATGACGTCGCATCACGCGACTTCGCATAATGGTGTCATAGCGTGACATCGTCAGTTCGTCATAAGTCAGCCGATCCCGCAAGCACTCGAGGTGCAGGAATCTTGCAATGCCTCTGATCACGGAGGCAGTACAAAACCACGCTAGATGCAGAAAGAGTTCCGGGGGCGGGAGAATGAATACAATCGAACAAGAATTAAAAAAAAAGCGCAGTTTTTGCCTTCGGGTCACAATAGACGAATGCATAAACAGCCTTTTTTTTCCCGTGGGATATTAGAAGTAATCGATCTTTGTTAAATGCAGCGCCAAGGTTGCCAATTTTCCATACTTCCTTTGGTCGAACTTTCCAATATCGGAAAATGTATACGGTTATCTTATTCATATACGTTCAGCCACACGAAAGAAATTATCAGGAAGATCGTTGCTTGACGTGATGAGAACTCATTCAGCTGAAAATGTCGCCGAAGCCAACGCTTCAACAAGGCTTATCAGGTCGTTCACTCTAGCAGCATTCTCTGTTCAGCGGTTTCCATACGTTTCTCATGTACCTCTTATGAAGCCGTATGCACTCTTATCAACGGTTTTTTCTTATCCAACGTTAGCCTTTTTTAAATGCGACTCTAATGTTGAAAATTATCTAGGTTTGCAACGTTCTAGAGTTGCAGTATTACAAATGCTACCATTATTAAATTAATTATTATTTACATGACTTCAAAGGACGTGAAATTTGTCTGGAGTACACGGCAAATACTGATTTTGTACCTAAACTTGCGACCGAAACTTGAGAAATGATCATGGTGGGAAGCATCGCATGAATAGTTGCAGCGTAAGCAACCGATGCGTGTCAAGCTGGTGGAGCAGATGGACCCGTGACAATAATTTTGGAAGAGCAAACGGAGGAAAAGAAGTTAGGTTACTGTCGTACATTCAGCTGCTGTGTGATGAAAAATTCGTTAAGAGAAGTTGTGCTCTAGCGGGCGTTTTGAGAAGCGGACATGTCCTCTTCAAGACTGGAACTAGTAGCAGCCTTGAAGATGAAAAATCTGCTTGTCAATGCGTCGGCTCTAGCACAACCCCTGTTACAGAATTTTTCATCAAACGCTGCCATCTTCGCCTGACTCCAGCCTGTTTCAGCTGCTGTGTGGCCACGTATTTGGCGGAAGTTTATCGGGTCGTTCAAACGTGATTTGATATGGTTGCAGGTGAAGTGAATTTCGGCAATGAACTGCCCTTTACTGGCTATACCAGCCAAGCAGGCGTGGCGAACCGGAAACCTCTAGAAATTAGACGTAGAGATGTTTTTTTATGACTATGAATTGTGCTCAATGGAACATGTATTTCTTATCTGAGATTATTAGGGCACGTTATCTCCTTTTATTGCATAGTTCTGCAGATAATAGTGCCAGCAACTACGACAATTATGAACGTAGTTCTGATGTAGTTATATATATTAACCGATTCGAAATTTACATAAGATGAGCTGAAAAGCTGGATAGACTTCAGGGTGATCTGGCGAGACATAGAGAAACCCTGCGAAACCCGGTGAAACAACACGAGACCTTGTGTAAAGGTTCCAAAAGAACCCATTAGCTTGAGTTGTATAGTGTAGAATTGTTCTAGCGGTTGCTATTGGCGAAAAATTTATAACTTTCTGTAAATAATGAATTCCAAGATCAAAATGGGAGCCGACAAATGGTCCACCTATCGAAACGTCGGCCAGCCTGTCTGAGGCACTTCCTCTGTTCTTTTTTTTTTTATTAAATGTATATAAGGAGAGGTTGGTGCCAATGCGTGGCGCCGGCTACTCCTCTGCTCTTGCACAACAGTTGTCGTCGCATAGTAAAAAAACAAGCACAAACTAGGTTATACAATGACACATAGTACAACTCTCACACACTGAGTCCAAGTTCCTCAATACAAAAATGTGTCCACGCTACACAAAAGTTGACAGAACACAAGTAATCACGGAATTGAAATGTCCACACAAAACATGAAAGTTCACTAAAATGTCAAATCCGATCATGATTCTTGGAAGCAGTCTCTTAAATGTTACACTGCAACAGAAACAATTAGGCTTTCACAAAGAATTATTTGCCAAAATAAAACACAAGAATATTGTAGCGTAACATACCGGTGAACAATAACGCGAACACATTTCTTTTGTGTGTGATTTAGTACTTTTGTGATATTTCTGATTCCTCCAAAAATTCAACTATTGCACGCGCAGCAATGCTTTGGAAGTTTCCTCTTGGCCATGGGCCCAAGATTTTTGCTACTGATGGGGGCCGCTTATCCAAACAATTTAGTTTTTGTAAAAGTTTCCTTCGAGGGCCATCATATTTCTTACAGTGTAGAAGAAGGTGCTCTACGTCTTCTTCAGCTTCTCCACATGAGCAGGTAGGACTGTCAGCTTTTCTTATTCGATGCAGGAAGGTCTTTGTGTAAGCCGTGCCAAGCCGAAGTCTATGAATGACTGTTTCTACAGATCGGCTAACCTTTAACGGAATATTAAATTCGATGACGGGATCAATGGTACATAACTGAGAGTTCTGTGCACCATTTTCGAACCAAGTTTCCTTGGACAATTGACAGCACAGCTTATTTAGTAGACATCTCGCATCACTCATCGGTAGAGGTAGCAGTGATATATTATTCTCCTGATGCGCTGCATGTGCCATGCGATCAGCTGTGTCGTTTCCTATGATTTCACAGTGGCTTGGTACCCACTGGAACATTATGCTGTGGTTTAAACTTCTTGCTATGGCGTAAGTCTTCTGTATTTCATATGTCAGCACGCTACCTTTGTTACCTAAGCTGATTCCTCTTAAGCAAACTAATGATGATTGTGAGTCACTAAGAACTACCCAGCGAAGAGGACCTGATTGTAGACATATGAAGCGTAAAGCACAGAGTATTGCATAAAGCTCTGCCGTTGTGGATGTTGTGAAATGGCTGAGCTTAAAGGCTTTTTTCTCTTGGTATGCAGGTATAAAGAATGCCGATGTAGAACTTTGATTCAAACATGATCCATCGGTGTAGACGTGAATATGGTCTTCATAGGTGGTATAAAGATGTGTCAAAGTTAATTGCTTTACTCCGATTACTGGCAGATCATTCTTACGAGTTAATCCCGGAATCGAAGTTACAATATCTGGAATAGAGAGCCGCCATGGGGGATGGGATGCGCATGGAGACCAGTACTCGTGCGTAGGCAGTAAGATTTTTGCATCGTACGATATTTTCATGTATTCGTGCGCCAGACCTCTCCTGAATAGCTCGGTGTAGGGGATGATTAGCGTGTTGAGTTGCCAACCGAAAATAATGTCGACAAGTTTCTGTGAATCTCGGGGCATGGAAAGTCGGTTGACGAGACTCGGCAATTACCAAAGCACTGGCGGACGCTCGTGGTACTCCAAGACATATACGAAGGCTTCTGGCCAACAATCTTTGGATCCTCTCCTCCTCTGTTCTTCCTGCTTAGTCCACTATGTAAATAATGAAGGCAGTTATCAGTCCCGCAACTTCCCGTGCACTTCTTCTTTCCTGTGTATGCGTCCACTTGATGAATTTGAACCCAAATTTGCTTAATCTGGGGTTATAATTTCTCTGAGCCATGCATGCAAGTAGAAGCCTTTGCGAAGACAGCAAAAAACAAAAGCTCACCATCAGTGCGGGCATCTTTATTTTGGACACAATGCGGACTGACCAGCACTTCGGCGGTGTAAGGAATCAGTCCTGCTGAAGAAAGAGCTGAATCGAGGTAGTCTCGCTGACTTCTTCGATCCACGATGTCATGGCTTTTTGGAACGGCTCCCAAGAGAACCTGTGAAGTGTCAAATTTGTAGTATTATGTGGTTCAAAAAGCCATATTTTTGCGGTTTCGTGCTAATTTCCATCATTGTGTACGTTGCTATCATAGAGCAAGGCACGATAACAGAACAGTAAGAGCTTGGTTGATGTCCAGAGCCATTCGCTCTGGACGTAAGAGTGAATGCCTTTGATGTGCGATAATGCGAATGTCCAATAATTAAGATGACCAATAATGCGAATAAATATAGGATGTAGTGACATTGAAAATACCGTTCTTACATCAGCATATTTCTTCCAAGGTTCGAGGCGACTGAGTTCCTTAAAGGACTCGAACAAAAATTTCCTTGCGAGAAAGAACAGCAGACACTCGCCACCAGAGGTCAGCAGTTGGGCGATATTGGCCAGACTGCGGCGCAGGTCTTTTGACCAATGCAGCGTCTTGAATGAGTACACACGCTGGAAGGCACCGTACTTCTTCGAGAAGGCCGAGACGTCCTTGTCTATGTCTAGATAATCGTATACGATCTTCTCGTGTGCGCAGTTTTCTTTGGCATACTCGATCATGCTTGTCGAGGAATCGACTGCGACGATCCTGCGGATACGAAAATCTCCATGTAGGCTCATTGTTCATGTGCGAAATACCGCAGCAGTTATAACAGATGCATTGAAGTGCTGGCATAAAGTACCTTATCAGAGCGATAACTGTTAGAGAATTTCAAAGAAACGCGATGATCCATGTATCCATTTATCTTCCCATTCCTTTCCCTCACCTCTATGCTGTGTAGCATATATCCATCAATGAGAATATGCTTTGCAGAGCTGTCTTTACGCTGGTGCACATACTGTTATAATAAGCACCTCCTAATAATCCTCCATAAATATTTAAGGAAGCCACAGACTTTGCTCGATGTACCTGTTGCATGGTTCGCATGACGGCAAAATCCAATTGAGCGTGAAGTTTCCTGGGCCGGAACCAATGTCCAGAAACTGCTGGCTTTCATCGCTTGGTGTTTTGAATGCCATCTTGTATATCTGTGGAAAAATTGCGTCATATTTGTGAGAAAAACTTGAATAAGCCATTGCCTTGGGACGTGTACCAATCGGTCTTTCAGAAGGCATGCATAGGAAAAAAAAAGGTACAGGTTGGTGCCCTTAGATTTCGTAGTAAGCACAGAGGCATCGTGTCTAAAAGGCAAAAAAAGAATACACAGAGCTAATATAAAGGCATATCTGCGACAGCGGGACTAGACAAGGACATTCCACTGAAGCTTCTTGCGGAAAAAGAAAGCGTGAATTATGATTTAAATACCCAGATGATTTCAACGCTCTCGTCACTGTTCACTGTCAGGACCTCTATCACAAATAAATGTTCTTTGTGGTGCTAATCTCAGTAATGGTCACAGTTCCCTGTTGCTTCGGCAGTCGTCATTGCGCGCGCCAATGTAAATCAGAGGTCGGAACCCACTATTGGCGCTCTTTCGAGTATAGCAAGTTTGAGCGAATAACGCGTCCAAATGGCAATGTGCGTAGCTTCGTTTTATTATCTAGAGACATTTCGAAGCTCTGGCAGGAGTCATGCACTATCGAGTAAGTGTTGTTTGCCTATTGGTGATAGAATTCGAGACAGCAGCAACAGTTTTAATTTGTTTCGAGATTTAACTAGTGGTAACGGTGGCAGCTCTTGTAATTTGGTGACAACTGCTACCTCTAAATGTCCACGCACGAACATTGGTTCGCATCCAAAGAAGCTTTACACGCGTTCTTGTAACTACGCCACCGTTTTAACAGCGGAGGTGTCAAAGCATGACAAAACTGCTGGTGGCGTTGGCGATGTGTAAGGGAAGTGAAGTGAGGGTGAAGAGGAGGGAAAGGAAATGAGAGAGAAAGCATGCCATAATCTTGTACATTTTAGAATAGCAAGGTGTGGGAAAGGGAAGTGAGGGCGAGGGAAAGGGAAAGGAGAAAGTTAAGGCCACCTGCTCCACTGTCTCCACAGTCATCGAACCACTAGTCTGTAGCGGCCCCATTTTTTTTCGAGGCATGTGCAAGTACCTTGAAGTGCAAAGATGAGGCTTTGATGCTTTTATTTAACGCACCCCCGTCGCTGAGCAAAGCCACTATACAGAAAATAAAACATGACGTGCGAAAGACATGCCAGCAGTGTAAGCTTCATCGCTGGTACAATTGCTAAATTCCGAGCTTTGCCAAGCTGAACTATCGCGGCGTTCATCCTTGCTTACACCGTAAACGTGTATATCATATACCAAGCCTGCGCACGATGCTCCAAGCATTGCGACCTCCTCTCTGCTTATCTATCTAAGGCGGCAGCGGTGAATGGGGATCGCATTCCTCGTATTTTTCTGTCCATTACTCCCTACTAGGATATGTGCTCGTATTTGGATGTTGACGCGAAGGACGTGAGTTCTACACAGTCCTCATGGTCATATTTCAACAAAAGCGAAATGCTAGGGTCCCGTGTACTCTGCGATATCAGTGCACGTTAAATATCTTCCCTTGGTCGAAGGTGTGCCTCATAATCATATCCTTGGTTTAGCTCGTAAAAGCCTCATTATTATTATTATTATTATTATTATTATTATTATTATTATTATTATTATTATTATTATTATTATTAATTTTAAAATGCGTAGCATTTCTTAGCGACGCGGAGGCACCTTGGGCGTATCTATCTATCTATCTATCTATCTATCTATCTATCTATCTATCTATCTATCTATCTAGCAGCCTACGTCTGGGCGCTCTCGTGGCCGTCTCTATAACTTGTAATATACCAAAATTGGCATAGCAGGGGATATGTGCATCACGAATACGATTCAGTGGTCATGACATGAATAACGCATAATACCTGTCGAGCACGTCATCAATCTCTTTCTCTCAGTCACGTGTGGCACATACCCGCGTACCACAGTTCTTGTTCTGCAGGTATGCGCCACAGGTGATAACCAGTCTCAATCGGCGCAGTAACATCGAACATGAACTTTGAAACTTCCGGTAGATCCCAGGTGTTGAGAGAACCGATATCATGAACCATCACTGAGTACAAAGGGTGTGTCGTAACGTCAGTTGTGGTTGTAGCATTGGCTATCCGCTCTTACAACAATTCATAATTCCTGTAAGAGCGTATAGTCTTCAACAATTAGAAATTTTTAGCCAGTAACGGCGAACATGAACATTGAAACTTCCTGCAGAACTATCACAATCACCTCACGCTCACCGCTCTCAACATAGTCTGTGCAAGCGCACGTCTACGACCTTGAAAAAGAAGCTGCGCTCACAGAAACTAAAGTGTTGGCACTTTCTGAAACCTAGAGCGATGAGCCGACTGCAATCACGGAATTCCAATGTGTATTCAACAGCAAGCGGCTTCAGCAAGCAGTCCGCCCAGTGCGGCGCCGTGGCCATATATAAGAACACGGCGACGCGGAAGTTCAACGTAGGCCTCATCACGCTTTGCCGGCCGCCAGACATCGAACACACACAGACAAGTAAACCAAACGGCAAAGCCTCTGCTGTGTATATCAACCACAAGTGCAAATCAAGTGCACTCGCCACCATCTACTTCAGCCCCGGAGCTCAAAAGCAGTCCACCAAGTGGTTCTTAACAGCTCGCCTCAATGACTGCGCAAAAAAAGCGGTCAATGCTTCCTACGAAAACTCTGCCGTGAGGATCATGACCCTCATCTTGGCTGGTGACGTCAACATTGACTTATCAATACCCAACAACGCCTGGTTCTTACAATACATGAAAGACGTTTTCGGTGTGGACAGGGCACCACAAGGCCTGGTTTCCACGTTCAGGACAGGATGAATCATGGAGGCACTACTTGAGTGCTTTGCAACCCACTCCACAACCCACGCTGCGAGAAGAACGAAACTGAAACTGTAGAAAAAGACCCGCAGACATTTCGCTATCTAACGCTATCCAGTCCGAAGCCTGTACTTCCTATCATTCCCATGGTGGCTCAACAATCGCAGCGCCAGTTTCTTTTCTAGGTTATTGTATGGAACCCATGCCCGAAGCTCAGGACGACGCCTATTGCCGTACCACAACTATGGACACGTGCTTTGTATTTTATGTTGTACGGGCGTATCCTAAAAAAAAAAGCCGGCAGAATCCACGCACTCTGGGAATCGATGTAATGCGAAGCAGCCAGGAAGGAGCAAATCATACTTTACATAATTTGGATGTCGTGTTTTACATGTTAGGACCTGCCATTTATGTTCATCATACAGTCACGTCGCGCAATACCAATTTTGGCGTATATCAAGCTAGCGAACTGGACGCAAGCGCACCATGACCGTGGCATGTAAATGGCGTTGTAGATAACACGCATGCCAAGATTTTCATGTTAACACCTGCCACTTATGTTCTTTATACAGTGATGTCACTCAATACCAAATTTGGTGTATATCAAGCTAACGAAACGGCCGCGAGCGCGCCATGGGCATGGCATGCAAGTCATGTCGCTCATGAAAAGTCATGATTTCCATATTACCACTTCTCATTTATGTTCGTCATACAGTAACGTCACTCAATCCCAAATTTGGTGTATATGAAGCTAACGAAATGGCCGCGAGCCCGCCATGAGCGCGGCATGCAAGTCATGTCACACATGACATGTCATGATTTCCATGTTACCACTTGTCATTTATGTTCGTCATACAGTCACGTCACTCAATACCAAGTTTGGTGTATATCAAGCTAACGAAACGGCCGCGAACGCGTCATGAGCGTGGCGTGCAAGTCATGTCGCGCATGACAAGTCATGATTTCCATATTACCACTTGTCATTTATGTTCGTCATACAGTCACGTCACTCAATGCCAAGTTTGGTGTATATAAAGCTAACGAAACGGCCGCGAGCGCGCCATGAGCGTGGCATGCAAGTCATGTCGCACATGACACGTCATGATTTCCATATTACCACTGGTCATTTATGTTCGTCATACAGTCATGTCACTCAATACCAAATTTGGTGTATATCAAGCTAACGAAACGGCCGCGAGCGCGCCATGAGCGTGGCATGTCATGTAAATCATGTTGTTCATGACATGCACGTCATTATTTTCATATTACCACCTGTCATTTATGTTCGTCATAGAGTCACGTCACTCAATCCCAAATTTGGTGCATATCAAGCTAACGAAACGGCCGCGGACGCGCCATGAGCGTGGCATGTAAATCATACTTTTCATGACTAGTTAGTCATGATTTTCATGATATGACCAGCCATTTATGTTCGTCGTACAGTCATGTTATGCCATACCAAATTTGGTATAAAGCCCATTAACGATACGGCCAGGAGAGCACAAAGTCGTAGGCGGCTAGATAGATAGATAGATAGATAGATAGATAGATAGATAGATAGATAGATAGATAGATAGATAGATAGATAGATAGATAGATAGATAGATAGATAGATAGATAGATACGCTCAAAGTCGCTGAAGTTCGCTAAGAAATGCTTCGCATTTAAAAAAGAAAAAACAACTTCAAGGACATGTTCACCTGGAGAAAATCTCTCGAGAATCCCAGGTGATTGGCGTTTCCTTCTGCGAACATTTTGGGAGCCAGCACACTCCCGAACGGCACAGCTTCCAGCTTATTTTCTTCCATGTTGTTGAGGGGCATCAGTCCCTAATGAAAGAAACACGTAAATTATATACAACGCGCTGACGTGACAATGCAGAAGCAGGCGGGCTGCAAAGCATACGCAAGTGTAGACAAGAATACCATCACAGTTCCTTTAGGACGTGCAGTCAAAATGAATATTATTGAATATTTTCCGAGATATTATCACTCACCTGCTACATATTTCCTCGGGAAATATCTTAATCTTAAGCTTAAACTTAGCAGACGTGCCCCACAAGTAACCTCTTGCTGAAAATTTTCGACAACTTAAGTCACTTAGGAATTCACGAAGGAAAGAAGTGGAAAATTCAGGCTCGTTTTTTTTCTTTGCAAGATACATTATTAATGAGAACTAACAGATAATGATGCCAAGGGAAGGAAATTCATGGTCTCATGCGCACAAAAAAGGAAGTCGTACTAGAGAAGGCCGCGTATGGAAACAACTTGAGGGCTAAGTTTTATCTTTCAGCACGTACCTCATGCTTTCAAAGCCAATTTTCGATTAAGCTATTTGACGCAACCTTGGATGACCATGCATGTGTTCTCATCAATCATGGTCTTTCATGACAACGACAGCATTGCTCCTGTGCAGAGGACCACAATAAGAAATGTTTCATGTAAATACGTTTTACAAATTCTTGTGCTAAGCTCATGGCTCACACCAAATGCATTTTTTCTTAGCGATGTCACTCTCCATTGCTGGGTCAGTCGCAGTGGCCGCTAAGAATGTAAAAAAAAATTAAGGCAGCTTCGCACTAGGTGTGCCAAGCATGAAGGAAGTGCGGAGCTGGGCAGCCTTCTTTGTTTCCCTTCTGTTTTTTTTCTTCCTTTCCTCCTATATTTCTTTCGTTTTCCGTTTTTCCTTTTTGTCTGTCTTTTTTTTTTCTATTAGTTTCGCCATCTCTTTTTGTCTCTTTCTCTTTCGTGCTCTTTCGCTATTAATACCTATTTTTTCCTTTCTTTCTCTCTCTTTCGATTTCTCGCTTGCTTCCTCTTTTTTTTCTATTTTGATGCATCGTTTTCCCTGCGTTACGCCAAGCGATGACAGCATGTGAAAGCCCGGGCCCTTAAAGTGCTCCGCACTTATCATCATCGAGGCGCTCGATGAAAAAAATAGAATTCTTGGCGCCAGCGCGTGCTCAATATGCTACATTTTGCCATGCTATTCGTGGTTTTGCCTTCGTTAAGCCAAGCTACGACATCGTACGATGACAGCATACGACAGCTCCGGCCCCTAAAGTGCTCCGCACTTGGAATATTATAAGCGGTGTCATGAAGAAGTGTATCATGAAGAGCTCCGCAGTCACTTTATCAGTGCTAAGCAGGTGAAGCTCATGCAGGACGTTGTTGCTGTTCACGATGGCTAGGCCTACGCTCCTGTGCTGCCTGATTTTACAGTTTCACTTGTCAAGGCTGGGTCTCAGCTCTTTATTACAATTGGTGGAGGTTGCTAGGTCTCCTAAAAATCCTGGAGTTGCGCAACCGGAATCTACTTGCCGCCATGACCACCAAATCTAACGCAAGTCCACCACCGCTTGCTCCGGAGGCCATCGCATGCTCCGGCTCGGTCCGGCAGCGGTGCCCTCCAATATTTAGTGGCATTGATGACCACGACGTCGACGACTGCCTATCTACCTATGAACTTCCGAGTGTCCTCAACAAATGGGACGAAGCCTTGAAAGTAGCCACCGTCGGTATTTAACTAAGCGGCGTTGCTCACTTGTGGCTTCGGAACCACCAAACCGACGTTCTAACCTGGACAGCGTTGAAGACCAAATTCATCGAAGTCTGTGGTAGTCCTGCTGTTTGAAAGCTTCGCGCGGAACAACCCCTTCAATAGCGATCTCAACTACCTGGTGAGTATTTTACCAGTTACATTGTTGACGTCATGGACCTGTGCAAAAGCGTCGAAGAGACCATGACTGAGGCGGACAGAATCAAGCATATCTTGAAGGGCATCAACGAGGACGCATTCCAGATCCTGATATCGAAGAGCACGAGTCATGTCGCCCAAGTTCCTGGGCTATGCGAAAGCTATGATGAGCTCCACCGACAACGCCTCGTCACCCGCCGCCCTGTCCCACATCAGGAAGCGTTGTCCGGCTTAACTCCCTTGCAAGATGCCGTCCTACTCTCGCAGATCAAAGATTTTTTGCGCGAAGAAGTTGCCCGCCAACTCTAGTTCACCCCCAGCCTGCCGGAGCGAAGTACGCCGCTCAGTCCCACACTGCGACACATTATGCAAGACCAAGTATCCGAGGTCCTCCCAGCACAGCTGGCGCCACCAGTCACCGCACCATTGACGTATGTCGAAGCAGCAGCATGATCACGACCGCACTCCTCCCCTGCTAACGTGGTAGCAAGAACCGTTGAAAGTGTTCGTACTTTTGCACTTGTGGACACCGGCGCAGCCGTTTCTGTCATAGCCGCTAATCTCTGCCCTTCATTACGAAAGGTAACGAAGCCGCTTTCGGGACTGTCGTTCCACAACGCAAGCGCGCAGCAAATGACGCCTCTCGCAGCCTGCACCGCAAGATTGTTCATTGAAGGCAATCTGTACATCATTGAGGTTGTGGTCATTTCTGCCTGTTCGCATGACGTCATGCTCGGGTGGGACTTTCTATCCCGCCATAATGCCGTCATCGGCTGCGGACGCGCCGAAGTTGAGTTTTCACCATTGTGCGACGCCCCATTACTTGACGCTCTTCATCAGCCGCCTAAGTTGCTCGTTCGTGAGGATACCGACATTCCGCCTGGCGCTTTCGCACTTGTTCCCGTTTTCTGTGACGCCCACACCTACGCTACAGCCTTTTCACACCGTCCAATGTCTTCACGAGTCGTAGAGCTCTGCCGCTACCTTTCGCAACGCTTGACGTCGCCGGCGGCAGCAGCAATATATTCGTCTTCAACCCGCTCTCCGCACCTGTCACATTGCTTGCAGGCGAATGTCTCGGTCGCGTGGGAGATCTCGACTCTTCGTCTCTGGTCAACCTCCCGGATGACAATTGTGACCAACCAATTGCCCTGTCGGCACTCGGGGAGTCGTCCAGGGATATGTTTTCCAGCGCCATCGCCGATACTCTCACCCCTGCAGAACACGCCGACCTACTTGATCTTCTGCACGAGTTCCAGAATTCTTTCGACGTGTCGCAACCTCAACGGGACCGCACGTCGCAAGTGCAACATCACGTGGACACCGGTCTACACCAACCGCTGCGTCAAAGACCATACCGTGTCTCCGCTGAAGAACGCCGCGTCATTAACGACCAAGTCGAAGACATGCTTCGTAGAGACGTTATTTGACAATCTCACAGTCCTTGGGCATCTCCTGTCATCCTGGTGCGCAAGAAAGACGGATCTATCCGGTATTGCGTAGATTACTGTTTCGTTTGAATAAGATAACGCACAAGTATGTCTATCCTTTGCCGCGCATTGATGACGCCATTGACACCCTTCACGGAGCAGAATTCTTCTCGTCGCTGGACTTGCGTCTGGCTACTGGTAAGTCCCAGTGGCTGAATCCGATCGGCAGAAAACTGCATTTATTACACCTGATGGACTACACTAATTTAACGTCATGCCCTTTGGGCTTTGTAACGCGCCTGCCACGTTTGAACGACTTATGGAAAATACGCTACGTGGCCTAAAGTGGTCTATGTGCCTCTGTTACCTCGACGATGTCGTGGTTTTTTCTTATGATTTTCCTACGCACCTGCTTCGCCTCAGGCACGTTTTGACTTGTCTGAGAAACGCTGGCCTTTAGCTTAACCTCCAGAAATGCTGCTTCGCTGCACGGGAGCTCGTCATCTTAGGCCACATCGTCTCCAAACACGGCATATTACCTCACCCTGCAAAACTTCGTGCAGTCGCGGAATTTCTCAAGCCGACGACCATGAAGGAACTTCGGAGTTTTGTAAGCCTATGGTCGCATTTCCGGCGCTTTGTTCGCAATTTTGCATCCATCATGTCACTGTTAACCCAGCTTCTTCGCGGCGACGTGGACCTCTCCTCCTGGTCTGCTGCATGTGACCTCGCCTTCGATACGCTGCGCCGTCTGCTCACCTCCCCACCTATCCTTCGCCACTTCGATCCGACGGCTCATACTGAAGTACACACAGACGCCAGCGGCGTTGGGCTTGGCGCTGTCCTCGCTCAACGAAAGCCGCGTTGAAAGACCCTTCTGGCCGCCTAGCGCGATGGGCATTCCGCATCCAGGAGTACGACATGCGCGTCGTATACCGCAGCGGACGCAAGCACCCTGGCGCTGACGCCCTCTCTCGCTCCCCTTTACCTCCAGACCCGGCGTGCGTAACCACTTGCGTCCACCCCTTGTCATCTCTCGATCTCGACTTGATAGCCACCGAGCAACGTCGTGACCCGTGGATCTCATCTCTTCTCGATTATCTATCCGGCACCACCACCTCTCCTGTACCTCGGTCCCTCCGACGTCATGCTTTTCATTTCACCATCCGCGATCAACTGCTTCATCGCCGCAACTACGCTGCCGATGGCCGCCGGTTGCTACTGGTCATTCGACGCCGCTTGCGATCGCAAGTATGCGCCTCTCTTCACACGATCCGCAATGTGGCCACGCCGGGGGTGTTTAAGACATACTATAATGCCTTCGCCATCGCTATTACTGGCACGGCATGTACAATTTCGTGCGGAAATTCGCGCAGAGTTGTCCTGACTGCCAGCGACGCAAATCAAAACCTTTACGTGTCACTGGCGCACTGCAGCCGCTTTCAGGCCCTGCCAAGCAGTTTGATCGCGTCGGCGTTGATTTCTACAGTCCCCTTCCTATGACACCAGATGGCAATAGATTGATTATAGTTGCTGTCGACCACCTGACACGCTACACCGAAACTGCCGCTTTGCCGAACGCAGCCGCTCGGGATGTCGCCTCTTTCATTTTACATCGCTGTATCCTTCGACATGGCACACCTCGAGAGCACGTTAGTGACAGATGCCGCGCTTTTTCTCTCCGAGGTCGTCGAAGCTCTGCTTTCAGAGTGCCACGTCATTCACCGGACAACCACAGCATACCACCCGCAGACTAACGGGCTCACGGAACGGTTTAACCGATGCTCTCGATGTACGTGGCATTGCACCATAGCAAATGAGACCGTGTTCTCCCCTATGATGCATACTCGCATACAACACCGCGATACAAACAACTACGGGATTTTCACCTTTAATTCTCCTCTATGGACGCGAGCCTGCCCACACTATCGACACTCTGCTTCCCTACCGTCCTGATGCTTCCGAGTGTCCACCTGTCTCCGAAGCTCCTCGACAAGCCGAAGAGTGCCGCCAGCTCCCCGCACGTTTACATCGCAAGAGCAGCAACGCCAGAAAGAAAACCGCAGCACCTCGATTCCAGATGCCAGCTATGCCCCAGGATCTCTTGTATGGCTACCTGTCCCATACCAAACTCCGGGACTCTCCTCGAAGCTTGTTCCAAGGTACGAGGAGCCTTACACCGTCCTGGAGAAAGTATCCATCGGATGACATGCGCCAGCGTGGACGTGACACGGTCCATCTTTCCCGCCTCAACCCATACTCTGAGCCTCTGCCCGAAATTTTTTAGGTCGCCAGGATGGCTCCTTTTTAAGCGGGGGCGATCGTGAAGAAGATGCGCCTCCATCCAGCGGCATTGCCAACGCTCGGCTCGCTCGGCTCGTGTTTCGGATCGCTGCTGTGCCTCTGGACGGTTCTTCGCGCTGCCTCGACGCTAACAAGCATAACGTCTTTGAACAACCAATAAACCTCTTCACAATATATATATATATATATATATATATATCTATATCTATATATATATATATATATATATATATATATATATATATATATATATATATATATATATATATATATATATATATGAAAGAAGTGTAAATTTTAGGGCTCGTTGCTTTGTTAAACACAATATTAATGAGAACTAACAGACAATGATGCCAAGGAAAGTATAGGGGATGTATTAGAAGTAATTGTAATGTAAATGTGAACAAAAAAAAAGTGGACGAAATGATAACTTGCCACCGGCAGGGACTGAACCTGCGACCTACGAATAACGCCTTCGATGCTCGACCACATAGCTACGGTGGCGGTCATCCCTGTGTCACCTTTATAGGGTATATATATATATGCATTTAAACGTGGGAGCGTCAGTCAGCGCCGCCTGCGGAGCGTATGGCTGATCTAGATGATTAGCGGGGTCTTCATTAGCATAGTTTTAGCATAGTAATAATTAACACGTTCCTAATTAGCAACACCTTTATTAGATTGGTCTGAATTTGCAAGGCCCTCTCTCACTGTGTCCTTCTCTGCTTCCTCTTCCGTTTATCTGCATGAATCCATTTAACCGTTTAGCTGCATGCGTCTTCTGTTTAACTTTATGTATTTAAATGGCTCCAATTTTCAAGAAACGCTGCTCCCTAGAACCCGTGCTTGTTGGCAAACAGCCGTTTCTGATATAGAAATACGATCTTTTATCAATGTAACTTGTCATTTCCCGTTGTCACATTTCATTGTAGTCTTGATATGAACGCATGACCGTCATTGTTGCCCATTGCAACTGAAGTGTTTCGCTGCTAAGCGCACGTACGACGGCTGAATCTTAGCATGGAGGAAGGAAAAACATCGGAGGGAGCCCTAGTGCAATTCTATAGAAAGAACTCAAGGCGCGTTGTTGGGCTAGTTGGTTATGATCCATGAGACTGTTTGGCATAAGGCACACCCACAAGGACAAAGAAGGACACACACACACACAGCGCTATCTAGTTGAAAGATAGCGCTGTGTGTGTGTGTGTCCTTCTTTGTCCTTGTGGGTGTGCGCTACGCCAAACAATCCTATAGAAAGAACGAAAGAAAGAAAGCAGTATAAAACGGTAGTTCGTCAGGGACGGAGACGTAAAGCTTCGCTTGCCCCCATTTTTCCGACAGAGCAAGACGGCCTCAATTTTCCCGCAGTAATACACTTCACGGGTTTTTGACTACTTTTACGCAATCAAGAAACGGCAGATAGCTCATTAGAAATGTTTTAAAGAAGGTAACAACCGTATTCTTGTTCTTTCCAAAGAATGGTTTAGGTTAAGGTGTTATCATAAAATTATAAATTATTTGTAAGCAGCAAAATTGAGCATCGCCATTTTTTGGGCGTGTTGGTAAACAGAACTTAAAAACATAGTGAGCGCCAGCAAAACAAGGACATGAGAGAGACACCACAGTAATTGCTTATACAATGAAGAGTTGTAAGCACTGATATGTCTCTCTCATGTCCTTGTTTTGCTGGCGCTCAATATGTTTTCAAGCAAAATTGACTGTGACATCTGAGCACGCACGTCTAAAGCGATAAGCATTTAACATTCCCAGGATTTGGGACCATTCGTACGTGGCGCCATCTCTCGGCGGCAGCAACCGCGTCCTGCCATAACTGAATGGGAAATAGGCGAAAAAAAATCATATCTTTTTGAAATAAGCTAGTTATCAAAAACGACTCCGGGATCTATACAGCAGAGACATACTGGAACACTGTGGCGAAATTTTAGTATCGCACTACAAAGCCTGTGGCTTCCCAATACCATTGAACACCGCCCATTGGAAATGGGTCCCCATTGTTAAATATTATACACTCTGGGAAGCCACGCGGTTTGTAGTGCGACACTGTAATTTTGACAGATTGTTTAATTAAGTCCCTGCTTTGTAGAACCGGGAGTCGTTTTTGATAACTAGCTTTTTTCGTGAGATATGATTTTTTTCGCCTATTTCCCATTCAGTTATGACAGGTCGCCGCTCTCACCGACGAGAGATGGCGCTACGTGCAAATGTCCCCAAATCCTGGTCATGACGTAGAAAAACTTACAATTGGGAAAAAATGTCAACGTTCATAAAGTAAGCAGCTCAATTTTTTCTTCTCATCATCAAGTCATAATTGCAACGCTCGTGGTTTATACGAAGACTTGTAGCTAAACAGCGAGTGCTGTTACATAAAAAAACCATTGTGTAGAGAAAGGTAGAAAACAAGATAGAGCACAAATTGACTGGTGTCAATTATCCCTGCACTCATATTCAATACCGAGAGTGTAATGACGCAGTGACGACACTGCGTCGGTGTTGTGAAAACTCACCAACAGTCTCAACTTCAGCAGGCAACTTCAGCGTTGTTCAAAGGAAGGCCGGGGTCTGAACAAGCTTGCTTGCAGGTGGTACCTACAGGCGTTCGACCGCGCAGGGCTTCGGTACTATAGTTCCAGGTTTTACATCCAGCCGACAGGGATTCTTAACATTTACGTTTGCATCTGTCCGGTGCACATATCCTCTGCGATAAGGTCGCCAGGATGTGTACGTGCGCGTGTGCGTGGGGCACATGACACCAGATGTTAGATGTCAGTGAAAGCAAACGGATGTTGCATCAACCACAGTTGGAACGTGTGTGCTAGGCAAAGAATTGCTAAAGCCGTTTAAATGTTAGGTGCTCTAAATATTCATCATTCTATTCTTCTTATCATAATGCATAGTTCCTTTACAGTTGAAATAATCTACAATAAAAATAAATAAGATATGTATAATATATACTGTTATTGCCAGGAAGCATATGCATTCTTTGTTCTCAAGGAGGTTGTCTGTCTATCTATTTATCTATCTCTACCTCTTTCTATATATATATATATATATATATATATATATATATATATATATATATATATATATATATATATATATATATATATATATATACAGCGCGAGCGCTGTTCGCGAGCTGTTGTGTCGAGCCTGTTAGACTGTTTCTCGTTGCGCCGGCCTTCTGCCAGCTAACCGACGTCCTGTAATAAACCCCCTTGCAATATATATATATATATATATATATATATATATATATATATATATATATATATATATATATATATATATATATATATATATATATATATATATATATACGGTGAAGGGTTGTAAGACAGCGCCCGGTAGGGAAGGTTAAAAAAGCAAGCACGCCGGCAAAATCCCAAAGCAAGGACGGACGTAAGTCCGTGGGACCAAAGGCCAGTCCCGCAGCCAAAACTTCAGTCCTGGCTGTGCGAATTATCCTGCGCACTTGATTTCTTGAAATAATATATATATATATATATATATATATATATATATATATATATATATATATATATATATATATATATATATATATATATATATATATATATATATATATATATATATAAACCAACAACAGGTCATTAGCAATGCTTAAACTACAAGGAGCTTTTGTTTGGTTTTCTTATGGTTACGACGCGGCGCTTTGGTTATCAAGCTTTGTCTTTGGTTTTCATGCTGTTGTCAAAACTGTTTCTTTTACTTACGCGGCTCTTGGTTAAGTATATTTTTGGAGTTCTGCTCAGCCCCTGTGCAGAGTCACTAGCCCATTTTTTCCAGAATTGTTGGGTACTTTGTTTCCACATCGGTAAGCTGTTTTCTTTGACGGCTTGTTTATATAGTTTCGATGGCGCTTGCATCCTTATGGGTTTTAGATGTTTAGGCTTTGGTGATTGCGCATGCGTCTTTCAAGGTATGTTGAATGCAAGTGTTTCATGGTGCCTTAATCTTGGAAGTTTTCTATCGCCTTTGAACGGTAGGAAGCTGATGCGTCATTTGGTATGTGGCCATGATGTGGTGTTTCTGGTGAGGTATTGCAACTTTTGTTGTCGGGAGGATGACTGATGAATGTTATCGCCCTTGCTGGTTGCTGTTATAAATTTTCATGTCTGCTCAATAAACCTCAGTTGAAAGTTGAGCGCCTGTCCTGTGTGCCTCTTGTCTACGTCCCCGTTTCATAGCGCTCGTCTGTTTCGCATCAAGTACGAACCAACTTGCCCAAACACACCTCTTGTGGAGTTGTGGCTATGTTGCTCATCTGCTGACCCGAAGGTCACGGGTTCGATCCTGTCCACCGCGGTCCAGTTTCGATGGAGGTGAATTGCTAGAGGCCCGCGTAATGTGCCTTGTCCAGTGCACGTTAAAGAACACCAGATGCTCGAAATTTCCGTAGCCCTCTACTACGGCGCGTCTCATAATCATGTCGTGGTTTTGGGACGTAAAACCCCAGATAATACTAACGCTATTGCACTAAAACGTATCTTTCCAAAAGTCATCTGCATAGTACAGAGCGACATGCATGAGCGCGCGACATGCGTAAGTACCTAACATGGCGTGAGAAAACGGATGCTTGGGCTAGTTAGTGATTTGGAATCAACATCTTTGCACAGCGCAAGAAAACGAGGACGTAGGGAGGACACAACACAGGCGCTGTATGCGCCATGTTGATCCCTAACATGGCGCATACAGTTCCACATTTGAAAAACTAGCAGTTGTTCCGTGTACTAATACAACCGATGAGCGAAGCTCCTTAGAAATGGGACCCACGCGGCGTTCGGCGCGGGCGGCGTTTCATTGTCCAGGCAACGGACTAACCACTGAGCGGACGACAGGGTGAAGCGATGGTCTCGCGCGTTCGTCGGTTTGAGGGGAGAGAACAGAGTCGAAGAAAGAGGGAGAGGGAGTCTAGTCTGACCTCTGTTTCGCATGCGTTCGTATTCTCGCGCTTTGCGCATCGTGAGGACGCCATCGGCGTTCCAGCGCTCATAAAGCTCATTTATCCTCCCGCATGAGAGCGAGACACCACAGCTGGCACCGTGCCAGAGAGCTTCAACGGCGACGGCGACAACGGGTTGCCGGCCTAAGGAGCTTCGCTCCTAAAAAATCCGTGAACAGTGGTTGCGTGCTCGAGCCGACATTTCGACAATGGGCCTGTCTTATTCAACGCTAGAACTGATTTCCTTAGCGCTAGTGTGTGTATGCTTCGCACCCCTTCCTCCAATCCAAACAGAGGAGGAGGATAGGAACACCGTGGATGCGGGGGGTGAGGGAGGAGGAGACGCCCCCGGGACATTGTGTCAGTAAAAGGCAAGAGGTACTCCGTGATTAAAAAGAAAAGAAAAAATCAGGGGAGGGGGGGGCGGTATAGGTGTCACTGAATGACGGTTGTCAAAGGAAGCACTACTTAACAATAGTAGGTTAGAAATTCCTAGAAGGAATCTCAGTGTCTTTCGTTCAGTATGTACCATATCGGATGGATGCAATTGAGCCCCCTTAGAAATGTTTATACCTGCTGGCTGGAGTGTATTGAACTTGTGAATAAGTTATGACTCTATATTTTCTGTCTCTTGGGGACCGGTATTTTGACTGAAATATGTAAAGTTTGAGATCGTCGAAGTTGTGACCTGATACATTAAAATGCTGTGCCACTGCTTTCGGTAATTTCCTTGCCTTGTCCGCGCGATGCCCGTTTAATCTCACATTAAGAGGCTGTCCCGTTTTGCCAATGAACCATTTGTGACAATATGAGCGTTCGATCATGTAAATAACGTTTGGACTAGTGCAGGTAAAAGTATATTTCATAATATGGACGTAAGCACCTGCGGTGCGTTTAACTATACCGTCATCTTGAAGGAGTTTGCAAGTCTTGCATCTAGGACGAGAGCAAGTTGTTATGTGGGCAGTTCGTTTAAGGTGTACTTCAACACTATCTATTCCTAAAAATAAGAATTTTAAGGATATGTGAGTGCATGCAAAAGGAAACCTGGCTTCTACTTCACAAAGAAATGCGAAAGCAAAAATTAACAACCACCTGTTTGCAGCCGGTTGTCAATTTTTTTCCTTTTTGTGTTCGCTCCGCCACCTGGTGGGATTCCGCAGAGCCAATTTTTCCAATAGTTCATCTTGTTACGGCAATCTTCTGGGCAAGTGCCTTTTCGAGGTGCTGGTTCATCATTTCCTGAATCCGTTACAATGTAATTTTTACGCCACATCACCAATAGTTGATCTAGTTAGGGTAAATATTCCTAGCATGTGTCCTTTGTAAGTGCTTATTCATCAGATTCTCAAAGTATTACAAAGTAGAGGCTTAAGCCGCGCTAACGTCAGTCATAGTTCATCTGGTTACGGCAATCTCCTTGACACGTGTCTTTTCTGAAATGCTTGTAACTATCATCAGTTTCTTTCTTTCCTTTTTCCATTTGGTGCACGCTGTAAAGTGTAGTGCGAGCGGGAAGTAACCTTCATTTGTTATTCAGCGCTCTTATGCGTGCGTTTTGTTCCTGGTGTGCGTCCTTCGTGAGCTGTTTACCGTTTTTAGCACTGAACTGCTGCCGTATTTCGCAGCGAAGCAGAGTATGGGTAGGGTTCTGTGCGTCCTCCCTGAGCGCTAACTATAAAGCATCTAGTTTCTTTGGTTCTTCGAGGTGGCGGCAGTCATCCACGCTATAGAGATCGCATTCGAGAGGGCTTTATCTGGCTGTGGCCGAAGAGTGTTTCCCATCTCCCGTTTCTCTTTAATTACACTTTATTGTTGACTGCCTTGTGCGTTCTGAGATTTGTCAATTTGCTGTGCGGCACAACAATCCGAAGAAAATGCGGAAAAAGGGTGGAGATGATAGGAACAGACAGACAGACAAAGAACTTTATTGGAATTAGCTCGTTTTTTTCTTTTTTTTTTTTTTTTTTTTGCTCATGACGGTTCGCGCCCGAGCACACACAAAGCCAATAATACGGTCCTCACAGATCGCTGATCGTGGCGGCACGAGTGTGCTAAACAAAAACGCAATGCTCCGGCTAATCCCGTGCACAATTAGACTTTAAGCTTTTCGTTGCGCCGGACAGTGCGGACAGGAATTATGGATGCCTGAGATTGCGCTTTAAGCACTTAGTTGGAATGCAATCGGTAATGCATTGATTACAGGCTTGGGACGCTTGGAACAGGCTTAATAATAATAATAATATGTCAGGTTTAACGTCCCAAAACCACAATATGATTATGAGAGACGCCCTAGTGGAGGGCTCCGGAAATTTCGACCAACTGGTGTTCTTTAACGTGCACTGACATCGCACAGTACACGGGCCTCTACCATTTCGCCTCCATCGAAATGCGACCACCGCGGCCGGGATCGAACACGCGACCTTCGGGTCAGCAGTCGAGCACCTTAACCGCTACACCACCGCGGCGGACATTGGAACAGGCTTGGAGCACAGGCTTGGAACGCGTAGAGGGGGAAAGCCGCACCTTGCTATATTTAAATTTTTGGACTACAGATCTAAACTTGCCGTTTTAAAGAACGCCCGAAAGCTAAAACGAACACAAACATATGTAAATGGGGACTTCTCAGAGCGCGTTAGAAAGGTACGCAGCGCCCTTTGGAAACTTTCCGCTAACCAAAGGAAAAAATGCCACCACTTCTCGTCTGCAATATGATTCCCTGCTGATAGGCAATCTACGTTATGTGTTAACCGAAGCGGGCGGCTCTGTCATTCAAGCTAAGAAGCAATCTTCTCAGCTTCATGGAACTTGACTCCGCTCTGATAACTTTGCGTTCGCAAATATTAATGTCCGAAGCATTCTTAACAAATTCAAGACTTTCATCACTTCGTTGCATGCTATCATCCTTCTGTAATATGCGTAACAGAAACTTGGCTTAATGAGAATATCTTGGACTCGGAAATTTTACCACCAGGTTACAGCGTTCTGAGAAAAGATAGATGTGGCCGTCGTGGTGGCGGAGTTGCGCTCTTTGTGAAACAGGAGATTGAATTTACTGTACTTCCCGATGTCACCAACTGTGAACCTATTCGGTGTAAAATTAGGATTTGTGGTCTCACGCTGGCTATTGGAGCTGTCTACCGTCCACCTGATGCGGGTTTTGGTGCGTTTTCTGATCTAATGGATTACATAGCCAAACAAAAAGTTAAACAGTAGCAAAATGTTAATTACTGGAGACTTCAATGCCCCCCGCCATAGACTGGAAGACGCTATTAGCACATGGCCAACAGAAGGTCACCTGTGATTGCTTGATTGACTTAGCCATTTCTTTTGACCTGACGCAAATTGTCTCTTCTGTAACCCGCGAAAATGCAATTCTTGATGTTGTTTTCGTTAATGAGCCGGTTAAAGAATATGGTTATCATTGTGAGATAGTCGAATGCCTGTCGGAACACAAGGGTTTTGTAGTTGATTTTAAACTTAGCAACTGTACCTAATCTTCCTTTAAACCAGACTGTTTTGGACTTATAATAATAATAATAATGTCGTGGGTTTAACGTCCCAAAACCACCATATGATTATAAGAGACGCCGTAGAGCAGGTCTCCGGAAATTTTGACCATCTGGTGTTCTTTAACGTGTACTGACATCGCACAGTACACGGGTCTCTACCATTTCGCCTGCATCGAAATGCGACCGTCGCGGCAGGGATCGAACCCGCTACCTTCGGGTCAGCAGCAGAGCACAATAACCACTGCTCCACCGCGGCGGACTCCCTCGTCTTCTTCTTCGAGACCTTGATGATATTAAGTGCAGAGCCCTTATGGCTCCGGGCTGTCGAATGCTGTCGTATGCGGCCGTCGTTTGGCTTAACGCAGGAAAAACCGCGTATAAAAATTGCAAATAAGAGGAAGCAAGCGAAAAATAGAAACAGAGAGAAAGAAAAGGAAAACATGGGAAGAAAGATAGAAATAAATACAAGTAAAGAAAAGAAAAAGCGAGAAATAACTGCTAAAGAGACAAATAAAGAAACGCAGGAGGATAGAAAGAGAAAACAGAAGAGAAAAATTAACACCATCTTCCCAAAGGGAACCCTGATGGGATGCGAAGCAGCAGCGTTGCGCACAGGTGGCGTCACGGGTTGAACGGCGCTAACGCGCCAGCTCCGGTCCAGCGCCCGTGTCCACTCTGAAGAAACGACAAGACCTACGCCAGCCATCGCTTCAAACGAATCTTCCAGCGCTCACCGCAGCAACTGCGTTAGCGCCGTTCAACCCGTAAACGCCACGCGTGCGCAACGCTGCTGCTTCGCATCCCATCAGGGTTCCCTTTGGGAAGATGGTGTTAATTTTTTTGCGCGTGAACCGACGAGTCGGCGGTAGCGGCAGGTGTTGCGGGCGAACGGACGAGGCGGCAGCTGCGGGCGCTGCGGCGAGCGCGCGGCAGGCGAGGGAGAGAGTGAACTCAGCGCGCACTGCGAGGGGAGCGTGACGTCAACGCCGTGACCTACTTGGCACCGCTCCAACACCTGCGGCGAGGGGAGCGCGTTGCGGCGCGTTCGTACGGACGCACGGAGGGACAGCGTTACACAGGCTAGTCAGAGCTGCTTCGCATCTAATATGGCCTCAAAGTAATCGATAGCCTGACAACGCGAGCAATTTTCTGTGCCGCTTGCAAATTGTTCCATTGAAAGCCCATCCAAAAGAAAGCAGACTTGGACTCCCCAGCTAAGGAGATAGGCAGCAATGACATCTGTCGGCAATGTGGTGGGAAGAGCAATTTAAAAAGGCAACGTAGATATATGTTAAAACGTCACAGATCATGACAATCTATATATATATTTTTAGAGTAGTTACATTAAATAATAAAGACGCACAAAGTGTTCATCTTCTGCAGTGTGGTTCACTGGTTCAGGCATATGTATGCTCTCAAAGTACTGATGAGGGTAAATTTGCCAGGGCTTGCCTTGATTCAGCAGGAACATGACGCGCGATCGCAGGAAGTGAGTAAGAGCGAGATAATGAAAAATGGCAAGTGCCTAAGTAAGTTTATCTTAGGTTCACCAATAAGGGCCTTTGCGTATGATAACGTTCTAGGAATGAAACGCAATGATCTCTGGTGAATTCAGGTGCCGTGTTTGACGCTCAGCGGAAGTTGGAGTTCTTTATGTTTTAGTGCTTGGCAAATGGCTAAGCAACGCGCAAATTTCCTTATGAGCTCTTTGTATAGCCTTCGACTCAAAATCTCATTAGTACTGCTCCTTGTTCCCCAACTTGGTGGTCGTGCCAACGTACAATTTCTTCGTATGCTGAAAGAATACGTATACAGTTTAACAACAGCCTCTTTCACATGAGTCTGTGAACCTGCCGACGTCATTTTCAAAGCGTTGACGCGCTTTGCGTCTGAACTTGTTTACGCGTTACTTGCGCGTAAACGAGTTGGTTTACGTAAGCTCGGCGGAAGTTCCACGTGCGCTGTCGGCATGCAAATAGACAACGCTTTGAGGATAAGGGCGGGGTCTGCTGTGTCGTGCAAATACGTTCGATTGTAGCGCCCGAAGTACTCTGTTTCATTGAATTAGACTTCTCATTCAGTGGGGCTTCTCAAACGTCCCTTCCGGGATTTTATCAGCTTCATCTTTAACATTACAGTTTGGCTTGGGAACTTAAGACACAATGGAGTCTAATTAGTATGCAAATTGCCTAGAACCCACCGTGTTGTTTGTACAGAAGGCTAATTAGTATATTATCGAGGCCAGCGAGTTTTCGAAATTGTTTCTTCGCGATCCTCCACAGAAAGAGCGAACTCCATGCTTTATTAAAACTTGGACCGCTTTACATGGCGAATCAACGCACTAAGATTTCTTCACATCCGTGTACTGTGCGATGTCAGTGCACGTTAAAGAACACCACATGGTCGAAATTTCCGGAGCCCTACACTACGGCGTCCCTCGTAATCATATGGTGGTTTTGGGACGTAAAACCCCAAATATTATATTATTATTATATTATAAGATTTCTTCACGGAAAATTCCTTCCAATTTTTGAAACGAGGAGCATTGTGCGCTGATCTATGTTTCACGGCTTATGCACTAAAAATAAAACTCATGTGCAAAAATTACACCATCTCCCGCTAAAGGGAACCATGTGTAGATGTGAAGCAGCGGGCGCTAACGCTTACACTGGCGGCGGCGTTGACGCTGGCGCTCATCGCAGCGTTGCGCAGGAGAGAAAACTGGGGAGGCGCAAAGCACGCAGTGATGGAACGGTGTTTCCTACTGGAACATGTCAATCGCTGCTAATGGGCAATGAGAGACAAAAGACTCCGACTGGACACAGAGACCCGCAGTCCGCTTTTAGTTAACGCGCACGCTGCGAATTTTTATTGTTCAACAACGCACAGGAGAAATCTCCCACCGGCACCACCTTGCAGGTCGAAATCCATTGCCATATATACGGAGTGGCCAGTGAACGGTTGTGCAGCGCGAGCAGTCGGTTTTTTCAACCAAGAATCTCGCTAGCAGACGCTGCCTGCGTCGGCGTCGCGAGGGCGAGAGAGGGGGGGAGCGTAGGAAGGAGAGAGGTGGGAGGGGACGCGCATGCGCAGTGGGGAGCGTGGACGCCGCGGGCAGGGATGCCTAGAGGAGAGAGGGGGGAAGCGTAGGAGAGGAGAGAGAGGGGGGGGACGCGCATGCGCAGTGGGAGTGTGGACGCCGCGGGCAGGGATGCCTAGAGGGGAGAGCGTAGGAGGGGAGAGAGGAGGGGGAGGCGCATGCGCAGTGAGGGTGTGGTTGCCGCGGGGAGTGATGCCTAGAGGAGAGAGAGGGGGGAAAGGAGGTTTTTTTTATTTTTTTTTGAAAGGGTTTGCGCATACGCAGTAAAGGGATGTCACGCCGCACACCGGATTAAGCTCCGCCATAAGATGCTTCACATCTAAAATACTTTACCGTATTAAACTTCAAGCTTCGTAGCCGGCCTGTCTCTTTATCAACACGCGTAAGGATATCGCTTGAGCGTAGACGTTTTTTTGGCCCGAGCAGACGTAGCCTAGCAATATAAGAAGGAGAGTGCAGGGTGAGCCGAGAATATAGCGGGACGTGTGCAGACATCACTGCGAAAATATTTTCACTTGCAACGCTGAAGAAGGTGACAATTCGCCCACAGAGAAGCGATATTTACCCACACAACCTCAGAACGCGCTTTAAGGTGCGTTCTTAGGTCACGTTCATGATTAAAAACGGCGCAACTTTGCGCCGTTTTTATTCATGAACACATAACAACTTGCCCAACTGTCAGTGTTACTTAGGTCACTTGGCTGATTCTGTGGACCATTTGCAAGAGCGACGAGCGATAGTGTTTGGCATGTGTCGTGCGTAAAGAAGGAAAGGGATAAGGACAACAATTGTGGTGTGAGTGACAACTTACAAGTGCATGTTCTGCTGCTACTGAGGGCACATTTTGTGCCATAAATTTCTCTGAACTACAAACACACACACAACAAGAGCTTTGCCGCTTCGCTTACGGAACGTGGGTATTGGAAGCTTGAGCTGGCTTTAGGACAAAAATCATATGCCGAAGGGAAGCTTCTCCGTCTGTCGGGTGATGTCGTGCCATGAAAGTGGCTAGAGTGGACGATTCCCGTTGCCCTCAGCGCATCATTTATTTAGCGTGATGTATTTATTCAGACTCAACCCAACCGGTTCCATTTCCATTTCTGGTGTAGATAGAGACACGTGGAAATAGGCACCCATCTGATCGATTTGCACGCCGGGCCGAGATCCTTACCGACTTCAAAGACGCGGTATCCTGTCTCATTCGCAAGCACGGCCGGCCGGTACCGAAAAAATAATCTCTAGCTAATAATCTCTAGCCCTTTCGTAAATAAATAATTTACATAACCTTTCTTTTACTCCCTTCATCCCTTCCCCCCCCAGTACAGGGTAGCAAACCGGACGTGCGTCTGGTTGACCTCCCTGTCTTTCATTTCTTTCATTCCTCCTCCTACATAACCTCTCGTATACAGTTACTTCTTTTCAGCCTCGTTCAGATGCGGCGGGAATGGAAGAGAGTAGTTAATTTCAAAGCCGTAGTGGAAATAAATAATTTGCATAACCTTTCTTTTACTCCCTTCGTCCCTTACCCCCCAGTACAGGGTAGCAAACCGGACGCGCGTCTGGTTGACCTCCCTGTCTTTCATTTCTTTCATTCCTCCTCCTACATAACCTCTCGTATACAGTTACTTCTTTTCAGCCTCGTTCAGATGCGGCGGGAATGGAAGAGAGTAGTTAATTTCAAAGCCGTAGTGGAAAGAAATAATTTGCATAACCTTTCTTTTACTCCCTTCGTCCCTTACCCCCCAGTACAGGGTAGCAAACCGGACGCGCGTCTGGTTGACCTCCCTGTCTTTCATTTCTTTCATTCCTCCTCCTACATAACCTCTCGTATACAGTTACTTCTTTTCAGCCTCGTTCAGATGCGGCGGGAATGGAAGAGAGTAGTTAATTTCAAAGCCGTAGTGGAAATAAATAATTTGCATAACCTTTCTTTTACTCCCTTCGTCCCTTACCCCCAGTACAGGGTAGCAAACCGGACGCGCGTCTGGTTGACCTCCCTGTCTTTCATTTCTTTCATTCCTCCTCCTACATAACCTCTCGTATACAGTTACTTCTTTTCAGCCTCGTTCAGATGCGGCGGGAATGGAAGAGAGTAGTTAATTTCAAAGCCGTAGTGGAAAGAAATAATTTGCATAACCTTTCTTTTACTCCCTTCGTCCCTTACCCCCCAGTACAGGGTAGCAAACCGGACGCGCGTCTGGTTGACCTCCCTGTCTTTCATTTCTTTCATTCCTCCTCCTACATAACCTCTCGTATACAGTTACTTCTTTTCAGCCTCGTTCAGATGCGGCGGGAATGGAAGAGAGTAGTTAATTTCAAAGCCGTAGTGGAAAGAAATAATTTGCATAACCTTTCTTTTACTCCCTTCGTCCCTTACCCCCAGTACAGGGTAGCAAACCGGACGCGCGTCTGGTTGACCTCCCTGTCTTTCATTTCTTTCATTCCTCCTCCTACATAACCTCTCGTATACAGTTACTTCTTTTCAGCCTCGTTCAGATGCGGCGGGAATGGAAGAGAGTAGTTAATTTCAAAGCCGTAGTGGAAAGAAATAATTTGCATAACCTTTCTTTTACTCCCTTCGTCCCTTACCCCCAGTACAGGGTAGCAAACCGGACGCGCGTCTGGTTGACCTCCCTGTCTTTCATTTCTTTCATTCCTCCTCCTACATAACCTCTCGTATACAGTTACTTCTTTTCAGCCTCGTTCAGATGCGGCGGGAATGGAAGAGAGTAGTTAATTTCAAAGCCGTAGTGGAAAGAAATAATTTGCATAACCTTTCTTTTACTCCCTTCGTCCCTTACCCCCAGTACAGGGTAGCAAACCGGACGCGCGTCTGGTTGACCTCCCTGTCTTTCATTTCTTTCATTCCTCCTCCTACATAACCTCTCGTATACAGTTACTTCTTTTCAGCCTCGTTCAGATGCGGCGGGAATGGAAGAGAGTAGTTAATTTCAAAGCCGTAGTGGAAATAAATAATTTGCATAACCTTTCTTTTACTCCCTTCGTCCCTTACCCCCCAGTACAGGGTAGCAAACCGGACGCGCGTCTGGTTGACCTCCCTGTCTTTCATTTCTTTCATTCCTCCTCCTACATAACCTCTCGTATACAGTTACTTCTTTTCAGCCTCGTTCAGATGCGGCGGGAATGGAAGAGAGTAGTTAATTTCAAAGCCGTAGTGGAAATAAATAATTTGCATAACCTTTCTTTTACTCCCTTCGTCCCTTACCCCCAGTACAGGGTAGCAAACCGGACGCGCGTCTGGTTGACCTCCCTGTCTTTCATTTCTTTCATTCCTCCTCCTACATAACCTCTCGTATACAGTTACTTCTTTTCAGCCTCGTTCAGATGCGGCGGGAATGGAAGAGAGTAGTTAATTTCAAAGCCGTAGTGGAAATAAATAATTTGCATAACCTTTCTTTTACTCCCTTCGTCCCTTACCCCCAGTACAGGGTAGCAAACCGGACGCGCGTCTGGTTGACCTCCCTGTCTTTCATTTCTTTCATTCCTCCTCCTACATAACCTCTCGTATACAGTTACTTCTTTTCAGCCTCGTTCAGATGCGGCGGGAATGGAAGAGAGTAGTTAATTTCAAAGCCGTAGTGGAAATAAATAATTTGCATAACCTTTCTTTTACTCCCTTCGTCCCTTACCCCCAGTACAGGGTAGCAAACCGGACGCGCGTCTGGTTGACCTCCCTGTCTTTCATTTCTTTCATTCCTCCTCCTACATAACCTCTCGTATACAGTTACTTCTTTTCAGCCTCGTTCAGATGCGGCGGGAATGGAAGAGAGTAGTTAATTTCAAAGCCGTAGTGGAAATAAATAATTTGCATAACCTTTCTTTTACTCCCTTCGTCCCTTACCCCCAGTACAGGGTAGCAAACCGGACGCGCGTCTGGTTGACCTCCCTCCCTATCGGAAAACCCAGTGGCACTGTCCCAGCGCCATACCTGATTAGTGGACCAGTGTGGCGCTGGATACTGGGACACTGGCACGCTGCACGGGGCACACTGGACGCTGGCGCGCTGCACACTGGGACACGCGTTATGGGCCAAAATCGGGCTTTTAAATGGTTTTTAAAATTTTTGGTTATGCCCACACCGTAATTAAGGTTGAAACACGAGCACTGGAACAAAAAAAAAAACAAAAAAAAAATTAAAAAAAAAATAAACGCGCTCGCGGATTCGAACCTCCCACCTAGACGAACTACTCACTGTGAGCCCGACACGCTACCCACTACGCCACACTCGAAAGACAGGCTTCATATGATTTTTTATTCATGTTATAGCTGATTCCGGTATCCAATAGTTATGTTTTTCGCTTAGAAACACAGATTTTCGTCTCTTCGTGCTCGCGCTACCCTGACAGGAGATTGTTTGTTTGTTTGTTACGGGCTACCTTGCATCAGAACGTCTACCTGGCGCGTTTTGCAACAAAACTTATGAGCGTAATCGCAGATGTGTTAATTGCGGCAATCGCACTGTCTCGCTAAGCGGTTAGTCATACCTATGTAGAAAACATCGTGCATCTGAACTGCTCACTGAACACTGTACTTTTCGTCACCCGTTTGAACATATTTTCTGTCCCCTTGTTTACGTTCTGCGTACTAGATCTGCAGTAGTTCACTCTAGCCGAAACAAGCATTAGGCTTAGGGCCGCACTTCGTGAGCCACGGTCGCTGTGAAGATCGTGGATATATATTCCATTACAAAGAGTGTAATAACCGCTAAAATGTAGTTTCGATCATAACAGACCCTAGCGAGGTCATATTTGCACCTTCGATTACACAAATCAGAAGCTAAAAACGCCGCGGGATTGGGTGTTGCAGCGGCTAACTGCTGCCGGTGACGTGCAGCTTTCTGCGGTACGAGCGGGAACGACTGGCTGCTAGAGAAGGTTGATCTTGATTATCAGACTAATACTACTGCCATATTGTGTTGCGAATGATGAGTTCTTTCGATGCGGTTTATAAACTACATTGACAACACTCGAGCACACTTCAAGGAAAGCGCACGCGCGCTAGCGCGCTCGAAAGATGATTGCTTTAGCCGACACGCTCATCCATCGCGTAACTGAAACTATATGTGTAGCACACAGGACAGAACAATTTGAAAATATTCGGTAAATTTTACGCTCGACATCTCGCGATCCAATATAAAGTCTTATAGAAAGTCCATCCAGCGCGGCCAGTTTCTTCCAATGTGCCGCCGGTGTTCCCAGTGTGCGGGCAGACACTGTACAGCGTGACCAGTGCCTCCCAGCGCGCTGTAAGACACTGGGCGACGCTGCACAGTGTGTCCCAGTGCCTCCCAGCGCGCTGTAAGACACTGGGCCACGCTGTACAGTGTGCCCCAGTGTCTCCCAGCGCGCTGTAGTACACTGGGACACACTGTACAGCGTTTCCAGTGTCACCCAGCGCTGAAACGCACTGGGAGACACTGGAAACGCTGTTTTTTTCGATAGGGCTGTCTTTCATTTCTTTCATTCCTCCTCCTACATAACCTCTCGTATACAGTTACTTCTTTTCAGCCTCGTTCAGATGCGGCGGGAATGGAAGAGAGTAGTTAATTTCAAAGCCGTAGTGGAAATAAATAATTTGCATAACCTTTCTTTTACTCCCTTCGTCCCTTACCCCCAGTACAGGGTAGCAAACCGGACGCGCGTCTGGTTGACCTCCCTGTCTTTCATTTCTTTCATTCCTCCTCCTACATAACCTCTCGTATACAGTTACTTCTTTTCAGCCTCGTTCAGATGCGGCGGGAATGGAAGAGAGTAGTTAATTTCAAAGCCGTAGTGGAAATAAATAATTTGCATAACCTTTCTTTTACTCCCTTCGTCCCTTACCCCCAGTACAGGGTAGCAAACCGGACGCGCGTCTGGTTGACCTCCCTGTCTTTCATTTCTTTCATTCCTCCTCCTACATAACCTCTCGTATACAGTTACTTCTTTTCAGCCTCGTTCAGATGCGGCGGGAATGGAAGAGAGTAGTTAATTTCAAAGCCGTAGTGGAAATAAATAATTTGCATAACCTTTCTTTTACTCCCTTCGTCCCTTACCCCCAGTACAGGGTAGCAAACCGGACGCGCGTCTGGTTGACCTCCCTGTCTTTCATTTCTTTCATTCCTCCTCCTACATAACCTCTCGTATACAGTTACTTCTTTTCAGCCTCGTTCAGATGCGGCGGGAATGGAAGAGAGTAGTTAATTGCAAAGCCGTAGTGGAAAGAAATTTTATGCATCAACCTGGTATTTAAAGTGTCGATCTAAGAACCACTCGCTTCGAAGGCCGTGGCGCTTTAGGATTAGGGCTAAGATTTCTGGGAAATTAACTTCGACCGTTACCACTTCGGAAATAAGTTTTTCGAGGAACTGTGCATTTAGTTTACACATTATATTCAGTTTAGGAAGTGCCTCTCAGTAAATGACGGGCCGTGTCTGTTTCTGAGGTGTCGCCATATTTTCACACTAAAAATGAACACATTTGAAACGGCGCAAAAGGCAAAGACACGGGAGAAGACTTGGAAACATGAGCGCTGACTGACAACTGAGTGCTTAATTCAAACAAAAATAAAAAAAATTACACCACCTCCCGCTAAAGGGGAACATGCGGCGATGCGAAGCAGCATGGGGGGTGCACACCACGTTTGCATCGATTTGACTAGGTGTTTCCGTTAATTTTTCCGTTAATGTTGCTTATTTAGTGTTATCGTTTGTGTTGTGTTTATGTTTTTATTTTGTTGTTAACCTAGACACCTAGTGTCTACGTTAACACCGCGCGGCACAGCCGGCGCAGTGACTGAGCGTGTGTACGACCCAACGCGAGCCTTTTATGTAAACGAGGAGGGGGGGAATGTGGGGAGAGGGAGGTTGGCTACGGCGCAGCCACAGATGTTAGCTGGTGTGTGGAGAGGAGGTGTGTGGAGCGGGTTTGCGCATGCGCAGTAAGGGTGGTCCCGCCGCACACCGGATTGAACTCCGCCATAAGCTGCTTCGCATCTAAAATGAGACGGACGAAGGAAGGAAGGAATACAAAAGGGAGAAGGCAGGGAGGTTAACCAGACAGCAGTCCGGTTGGCTACCCTACACTGGGGGAAAAGGGAAAGGGTAGTAGAAAGATGAGAGAGACAGAGAGAAAGAAGCACAAGAAGAAGAAAAAAAAAAGAAAATGATCAACAAATACGCTGACACTTATGTGGAGCGGGCACTGCACAATAGTCGGACATGTGCGTGTAACCTATGCACATGACGAAAAGACTACAGGCTTGCAGCATCATTAGGTATTATCCAAGTAAGTTAACTCGCATTCGAGGAACGGAATGAACGGTGTGCTAACGCACGTGTCGCCACTTTTACAGATAGCGAATGCTTCAGCTATCTCTCTTATGCGAGAATAATTGCCAAAAATGGGGGTCGTGTGGCAGAACTCCGCGGAGCTACCAAAGTCTACCGTAATGCCGCTGGAAGGCTTGAGAAAATGGTCGTCGGAAAAGAGCTGCTTGTGAAATCGTGAGTCAAATTAACCCTCTATTGCATGGCGTCCCATATTTGGCACATACCGATTAACATTTTTTATAGCGGGCACAAGAGGACCAGTGCAGAATGTGACACAGTTAGAGTAATCCTTATAGTTACGTGCACTAAATATAAAAAAAAGCGCTACCATTCCTAGAGCAGTATGAAATCTAGACATGAAATAGATTTCACGGTGCACGTGCAAGCTCGGATCATGAACAACAGTGACTGCTATATTTTTCTTGCAACCATTTTCTCGTTGCAGAAGCAAGAAAAAATTATTTTAGCATGTCTGGTGGCTTTGAAAATTCATGTTCATTGAGGCTCTTCTCGATTCCGTTTTCCACTACGGTATATAGGCGGAAATCGGTATGTGCCATATTTGGCACAGTATGCATGAGAGTGATGAAATGTGCAATATGATGCCATCTATGTTTTGTTGAACAGTGCAAATACAAACAAAAAGAAATCCTTTAAGATCATGCAGCACAGCTCGTTTTTGCCAGATTTGAGTTGTGGCGGTAGGTTTTGAGATGCTTCACGAAAATATCGACTGTCAGCAGCAGTACCTGGCAATTTTTTGTTACATTATTGGCGTGGGTGCACGAAAAAATTATGTGAAGTCTAACCAGTGCACGGCGATATTTAGCTTTTATGATCTGTCGGCAACTGACGCTCACAACCACAAGTCAGCGGTTGGAAATTCGGGCAGGAAAGTACAGCAAGGCGGCACCATGCGAAGAGCCAAACGTGTAAGCGGCCATCTTGCACGTAGATGTCGGCAGTCAGATGCACTAACCAAAATGTTCAGTTATGCCTGAACACAGGAAGCAATTGATTTGCTTTATTCCACAAATCAAGCTAAAAAGACCGCAATCAGTGTGATTTTGTTTTTCAGCCATGGCAGCAAGTTTGCTCGCCCACTTGCATAGTGTGCCATATTTGGCACAAACCTTTATCTTCATTAATACAGTCACAATAAATCTGAAAAGTTTTGTACATGCTATTCTTCATGTAGTTAATGATAAAAAATGATCAAATAATTTTTCAATTGATTTTCTCATAATTCATGCAATAGAGGGTTAATACTGGTTCTTTATGCAAAGCATGAATAAAGAGAACAAAAAGGACGAGAACCATTGCATTCAGGATGCTATGGCCGATGCTGAACAAAGAAGCGCACTTGACGGTAAAGAAAAAAAACGAAACATGTTAACATGATACAAGATAAATAAGATACATGTTAACGCAGTACAAGACAAGTACTCATGCTATATTAATATGCTATAATCTCTAAAAAGTGCGACTGAGCGTCGAGGCATTCGCAAAAAAAAAATGAAATAAAAATAAAAGAAACTTAATCGCAGGCAGTCGCGAAAAGGGAGCGCCGCAGCATTTACGCTTTGTCAGCACGCAGTATTGTTGTAAATTGTTTCGCGCTCGTTTGTTAAATCCTAATACGTTTGGATGGTGTAGATTCTGTCAAACTGGATTATGAGCTATTGTTAAACTGCTTTTTATTACTGAAACATCTAAATTTGCTTCCAACAAAAGCAAACAATGTTGGTTCCCCAGGAACATCACAGGCAGACGTGCACAGAATGTCGGTGATCTGTATATGAGCGAATTCAGTGTGTTACTTCGTTTACGTCAGCACTGAACCAAGAGAACCGTGTTATTCTCCGATAAGGGAAGTCGACTTCTGGGAAGTCGTCTTCTGGCTATAGGGTAAAGTCGCCTTTTTTTTTTTTTCAAGGATGCTTTTGTTAGAGTCGGAGTCGAGTATACACAAGGGGCTCCAAGCAGAGCGTAGCGAATGCCGAGTCTGCAGCACTGTGAGGTGAGCACAGCTTTCTAAGTGTTTATAAGATTGCAAGCGCGGCTTTTGTTCCTGAAGACGGCAATATACAACTTTTCGCAGTAATCTCACAGTATTCTGCGAGTCGATTAGAAAAGCTGCTCGGTTTGGTCGCCACAGTTTGCTTTCTTTCGGACAACATTGTGTTCTTAAATAGCTTGTTTTTATAGCAATATTGAAAAGGACTTGGCTTCTGCTTCTTACCTAACCGGCAAGGAAAAACTTTGGTTGGCGAGGTCGTGACATATATCTTAGAAAATCAGGTGGCAAATCAGTCTCTGTAAAGGACCCGAAACAGGCGAATAGCCAGAGTTCCAATGAAAACATCGACCTATATAGAGGGAGCAGTAGAAGCGGCGTAACACATACAGGAAGATGTAGGTAATAATGAGGTATCTTCAGAAAAGTGAGGGTCCATTGGGTCGTAACAAAATATGTGTTGGTTAGCAAGCATTCCTTGTGGCTTTTTTTGTGGGGTGATAACGTACCTCTCTCTCCTTAATAATTGTGTTAACTTCTAAAGACTGTTCATAACGGTCACCCCATATTCTTTTCCCCACCTGCAAAGAACCTCGCAGGTTTAGAGTTACCAGTTTAGAACGGCGGACGTCGGTCTTGCTCCACTGAGGTGAAGAAAAAAAAGCTCCATTGCATGGTATATTTTGTTTCATGTTAGTGTTCGGCATCCCCGTCTTGTCGTCAGCAAAAGTGAGCGTAAACAAGCCATTTTTGTTTTTCCAGCAGAGGTCAAAAACAACCTTGCGCTTGCCTCAATGGAGTCGGGTTGCGACAAAACTAACGCTTCGGGACTTTCTAGAGGTAGAGAACTCTCATACATCCGATATTTCCCTTTGATTTATCTCTCACTAAGAGATTACAAGTGCCTTCACACTTGTTTAGCTAAGTTTTTTTCTTGTTAATTATATTACCTTACGCTATTTAATACCTTCATTATAATTAAGATAGCGCAAAGTATGACGCGCCGGTCTGGTCATCCAACGTAAATGTTTTGTCATATTCTATGCTCCCCGTGCGGGTGCTGTTGAGCATAGAAAGAAAATATAAAACTGCTCGCAATATTGATTGAGGGACGTTAAAATTATTCGGAAGGGTGGAACATAAACTGTGGAACATAGGCTGTGAACGTTTTTACGCGAGGGAATAGTTAAAGCCATGGTGACAAATATCTGGGAGACTTACTTGTTAAAGTGGTATTTTGGTTCGCCTGTTAAAATAAATCACTACAAAACAAGAAAATGAGGAAAAGTCCACTTATTTTTATTACATAATGCAGATATACAGTTTGTCGGTCAATGCCTCTTTGTGGCAAAACGTTAAACTAGGTGCATCAGCAAAAATAGCGAGCACATGACGGACACGAACGGTTGCTTTTCGTTATGATGCGCTAGTCTTGCGGTTCCCACGCTCTTTTTTATTCACGTCACCCGCACGAATATCGTGCAGTCACTTTGCAGCGCCCTCTTCAAAAAATTAACACCATCTTCCCAAAGGGAACGCTGATGGGATTCGAAGCAGCAGCGTTGCGCACGGGTGGCGTCACGGGTTGAACGGCGCTAACGCGGGTGCTTCGCATCCCATCAGGGTTCCCTTTGGGAAGATGGTGTTAATTTAGCGCGCGAACCGACGAGTCGGCGGCGTAGCGAGCGGCGGTCGCGGTAGCGGAGCGAGCGGCGGTAGCGGCAGGTGTTGCGGGCGAACGGACGAGGCGGCAGCTGCGGGCGCTGCGGCGAGTGCGCGGCAGGCGAGGGAGAGAGAGTGACGTCAGCGCGCACTGCGAGGGGAGCGTGACGTCAACGCGCAGCTGCGGCGTGACCTACTTGGCACCGCTCCAACACCTGCGGCGAGGGGAGCGCGTTGCGGCGCGTTCGTACGGACGCACGGAGGGACAGCGTTACACAGGCTAGTCAAAGAGCTGCTTCGCATCTAACATGGTTCGTGATTCCGCGCACGTTTGGATGTTCAACTCTACAACCACTTGTAATGAATTTGATCGCTTGTAACGGCGACCGCATTCCGATAATATGATAATGCGAAAAAGAAAAAGAGAAAGCTCGCATGTTCGTCATTTTGCTACATTTCAAGAAACCGCAGACAGGTGAAATATTTCGGCTATTTACATTCGGCCGTACAGACACACATACATACACAAGCATGCACACGCTCATATGCACAGAAAACACATATGCGGGTGTGCATACACACACAGGCGCTGGTAAACACATGCGAACACCTGCACACAAACAAAGAATGGCCAACCGCCCGCAAACAGACAGAGGTGCAAAGGTAGACAAACACATATAAACGAATGAACACATGCGAACCCAACCAGACACAAGTACACATGCAGAGCAGAAATTGCCCACAGAGACAAACAGAACGCACACAAATACCAACTCAAGCACACACGGGCACTTACACGCAAACGTACTCACCCACCCCCGCACCAACCCTACATCTTCACATGAAGGATTGATAACAACGCTGAAATACAAAGACCCTCTTGCTCAGAAAAAATGCCCCCCACCTCCCCGAAGGGAATCGTGAGGAAATGCGAATGCATTTCTTGCGCCGACACCGACTTCTGCCATCGCCTTGAGAGGCGCCCAGCCAGCGAACGGTCGAGAGTGAGGCGCGAGCGGACGGGAGAGTGGGGCGCAGGGAAGGAGAGAGAGCGAACGGCGAGAGAAGGAGCGGCGAAGCACTGCACCTACCCTCTCCTACACTCTCTCGCACCACATGCTCCGGTTGCTAGGGGCGAGGATAAGCGCGCGCGCCCGCAGCTGTTGCTATGGGAGAGGGAGTGAGAGCGCAGCTACAAAAGGCAGATCAGTTGTTTTGCGCCTTTAAGGAACAAGATATGTAGAACAATATATAGCAGTAGCAGTATAATAACTATTAATGTGAAAGTTTCTAAGGAGAGAAAACATAATTGCCGTAACTTTCACTCGGAAGCCTGACTAAAGTAATAAGCCGCACGAGAGGGTACATAAAGCAGTCTACGATACTGAACTCAAAGGAAAACGCGGCCCAGACGCGTGGCACTTCTCCGGCTGCATATTTAGTTCCGACAAATATCGTGGAAACATCAACCTCCCAAAACTACAGTGCAGCCTTTGCGCTAGGTTTGCGCCGTTACATCAGATTCATGCATCGAGCGGTATCAAACAAGGGGGAGCACTTACAGATATAACTCCAAAAATTTCTCAACTGCACAATTTCGCAAGCTTCCTCTGCAACTGCGCTAAAAAATAGTTCCTCGTAACTTGAAAGAACTTTTCCTAATAAAAGTTAGCGACGTTCAAAGTGGTGAACCTTGACTTGACAGAATATATACTGCGAAGACTCAAGCTTTCCTAAGAGATCTCTTAGTTTTAAACCCGCTAGACTGAGTTGGGTTAGCGTATGCAGATAACCACGCTCGAAAATCAACACAGGAAGAGATATAAAACGTCGCATTTTTTCTGGAAACCAAAGAATTTCCAAGCGGAAGCAATCTGAAGATTGCTAAGCTCCAGGTTTTGTAATTACCCTAATAAAGCAAATGTCAAGTTAACCAGTTTCTTCTAACGACTCCGTGACATGCATGTGCGTGTGAGTCTGCAGAATATACGCTTTTCGCCTAAGGCCATAAAATACCTCTACGCAATAAAGCAAGGCGGCCATCCGCCAAACTACGCAGTAAGAAAACAGATGCGGAATTGGCTCTGAGTATTTATCTTTCCCAAGCGTGGGTGCCAGGATAAAAAAAAAAAAAAACGGGAACTTGTTGATGTTAATAATGGAGAAGAATTAGAACTTCAGCATACGCCTGTGCATTTGGAATACTTGCCGCAAGACAGGGTTTTTGCGCAGTCCGCATTATTGCACGTAAAGGCCGCTCCACTTGAAGCGTGCGATTCAGAAATCATGCAGCTGGATGACCTTCTAAAAAGCTGAAATGCGAAGGCTTGCATAAATAGAAACTTGTCGTGCAAGTTGATCGTGCATTGCTCATGAAGAAACGGAATGGCCATACTGTTGTACACGAAATATGACAGTTCCTGCTGACGTCCGCTTACGCCATAACCTCATGTTGTTCAAAGCAGCTGTCCATAATTTTAATGGCGATGGCCCTCTGGTGCTGCATTACTCTTGAAGAAAGAAATAAGTCGAGCCGCTTGTTGGTCGCATCCCACAGAGGCCTAAGTGCGTAAATTTTTGAAAACGAAGTTATTGCTTTTTTTTTTCTTCTTTCATTTGGTTCGTGTGACTGCGTTCGAACATTTCCCGCTGTACTTCTCTGGCGTCACTCTTTTGTTTGCAACCTGAGGGCACCTGGTGTTTTTTTTATCCTCGCTCGCTTTGTTTTCAGAAGATGTTGAAATTCACCCAGGGGCCTTTATTTTTCGTTAATCTCCTCCGTACAGGGCAGTTCGGAGCGAGTTTCGCAGCTATGTTTCTTTCACGTTGGCATGGCCTGGCTGCAAGAGCGTATGCCGCCCTCGAACAAGTATAAAGTCAAAGTGGTTCAATATTCCACGTATTCCACGTCACTGTCCGACGCTAAATCAGCTTGCTAGTTTATGCAGCCGCCCGCAACGAATATCTGACGATAACTGCGGCTGTCCATGTGTCAACACGCGAAGGCGAGCCCGTTTCTGTACAAAAATGCTCGCATTAGCGCTAGGTGAAAAAGGAGGAAAGAGTGCGTTGTCCGAGTGTCCCAGAAAATTGCACAATAATTTAGCTTACGCTATCTGTGTAAAGCTTAAAAAACAGCGAAGCTGGTCAATTTTACGGCCTTTAAGTGGCCTTCGTGGGTGATGCTAGGTCTTTCCTTGGCGTAGACTGAGCGGAGTCGAACGCAGAGCCTGTCACAGATCTTGCAAGGATGTACAAACTTCAGCACCAGAAACTAGCATGCGGAAATAGCTGTGGCATCCCCTGTAGAAGTGCGAACTTTTCGTCGGTCGTACTCGGCCCTTGCCACGCCTGGCAAACTCGGCGGGGCGGCTGAAGATAAACTTTCAGGGTGTGTATTTAGTATCAAGTCTAGTATGTTCGCTGAATTGCATGTCACCCGGGTTGGCTTCAGTACCAGTCGTGTCAGATTAAAGTTTAGACAGGTATTAACGAATTCTTTGCTTCCGCGCCGGTTCCTGACAAAGCTGCTCTATCTTGCCAGTTGATGTCGGGATAGTTAAAGTCCCCGAAAATTAGAATACGCGGGATCAGATGTTTCAAGGTGATCGTTCAATATGTTATTAAGTTTCTGTGGAAAGTCGGAGCTGCTTTGCGGAGGTCGATAGCACACTCCAAGCAACAAAGTTATTGGCGTAGAACGAATGAGACGCTATAAGATTTCTAAGTCAGACGTAGCGTCAACGACTGAGCACGAGAGTAACTTGCTAGTGGCGATTACAACACCTCCCCCACGGGCGCCTTTGCGATCGTTTCGAAAGACGACGAGGTTCGGGAGATCAGTCAAGATTTCGTCATCTGTTACGTCATTACGTCACTTGAAAGCCACATTTCAGTAAGCACGACTATATTACTGCTGGATGACGACACAAGATTACATATTTGCCCACGCTTTGAAAGAAAGCTGCGCACGTTGGTGTAGATTACGGAAGTAGTAATATATGGTCGGGCGTTATTAAGGGGGCGGTGTGACAGTTGGCGATGCTGCCTGGGTTGCTATGGGAATTCTTTGACTGCTTGCGACACTTCATCGAAAGCATACCGCTTTGAGCCAAGGAATAACGTTTTGTAAGGGCATTAAAAAGCGGCGGACTTGCTTCTAGAGAAAGCTATAAGGTGTTTCCGTGCGTTTTGGACCGAGCGTGAAAAATGCTGTTTGACTACGTAAGTTGTGCCTTTCAGTTTTTTGGCGTTAAAGAAAAATCGCTTCTCTAGTTTTGAAAGATGTAAACTTTACTATGATAGGGCGGTGTAGGCCGGCCTTGTAGCGGCCGAGTCGATGTGCTCTTTCAACTTCCTTCGGATCGATTAGTACGTTTAAGTACTTGTTGCACAGGATAACAATTAGTTCTTCTGATTAGAGAAAGTTTCAGAATGGTTAATATCCGGAAGGCCATGAAACATTAGGTTGTTGCGTCGCGAGCGGTTTTCAGAATCCTCTAACCGGGATTCCAAAGTTTCAATGTGACGACTGGTGGCGGCCGTACTGGTCTGTAATGACACTAGTTGTGATTGTACGGTTGAAAGGGTTTTGTAGTGCTCTTCGAAATGTGCTGTTCTATCACTTAGCTCACAAATACGTTGTTTTCCGTAGTACGTAGTTGCACATTTACGTCTTGCACCTCGGAAAGAAGTGTAGACTGCCCGACAGGTATTTTCTTTAGCTCAGCGAGAATTGCAGGATCAGTTGGCCCTGGATTGGTTTCGATGTCCCCAGAGAATAGCAGTAACGAACAGTGAATGGCATCCATACATTCAAAAGCAAGACATACACAATACTGCGAGCTCGGCAGCTGGAACAAGCAGTAATTGCTTGATTTTTTTAGAAAACAGAGAGCTTTTTTCTACCAACCTGCATTGCAAACAGCGGGTTAGACGACTGTTCTGTGGCGTAGCCACCGAGCCCACAGCGCGCCGCGCGGGGACGTTGCCACTTTATAGCTGTTGCTGATGTTGATGAAGATGGCGCTGCCAGTGTCGGCTGATTCTATAGTTCCTCGGGCATGGACGCCGCTTGACAGGCCAGAGTGTCGATGTTGAAGCCGCATTGGGTAGGCGTACCCGCGCTGATTTTGAGGCACAAAGGCTTGCATGGTGCTGGACTGTCAGGCACGGCACCAAGTGAAACAAAGGAAAGTACGAGGATGGCGAGCATTACGTGCAGCTGCATGGCAAACAGGATCGGGTTAGGTGACTGTTCAATGGCGTAGCAACTGAGCCCTCCTAGCTAATGCCTAGAAACAACCCACAATGAACCAGATTACTCTTAAGGGGAGATTCGAGTCGAAAACGCAAGTTTAAAAAAATTACATATTTTTAGTTTTTATTTGCTTTCACAATTTTAGTTTCTCTACTTTCACGACAAAAAAATCGAAGATTGTAATTAAACTCGAAATAGGTTAAAGTCGCTTCCAAAGAGCACAAGGTGGCTACTAAAAACTAAAGAGAGCTCATTGTCTAGAGTCCCCTGGAAATTGTCACCTGGCGGCTTGCCATTGCATTTCGCATGAGCAGTTCACCAAAGCCACATGCTCAAAATAACCATGATTCCCAAACTCTCTTGATGGAAGAAATCATTTTAAAAAAAGATATGTTTGTCGCATAGATGAGCTTTCACGTATACCTTTAAAATGCGTTTTTCTCAAGATACAATTCTGGTCAACTTATGAGTTGTACATCATGTTTTTGGTTCTTCTGATAGCCAGATCGGGATGAAATTTTGCCCACATACTTCTTAACATGTGCAGAGTGCAAGTATCTACTTCAAAACTTGGTATCGCCTATATAATTATTACGAACCTAAAATAAGCAATTAGTATGGTCTGAGCATTCTAAGACTTTTCAAATTACAATTTTTCTTGTGCATCAGAATGTCTTTACGCGCTTTATTGAAAGTTATTTGCATTCTACAGATAATGTGGAACAATATGAGCCAGAACCATAAACATTTACTGGCAAAAAAAAAAGTGTCTACAAAAAGAACTATATTTACGCATTTTCACGGTAAAAAACGAAAACTATGCAACTTACTATAAAACTTATTACATATTTCAAATGAGAACAAAAAGCTTCTGTAAACAGCAAAATTTCATTTCCCTACGCTACAGATTAAAGAAACTTTTTTTTTTCGAGTAGCATCTCCCCCTTAAGAATCGTCAAGTCTCGTTGTCGCAAGGCTTGCACGGCTTACTGCTTGGTGCAAGCTTCGTCAATTTTTTTCGTGAGGCACCTGATGCAGTCGCCATGTGGGAAAGCATAACCGTCAAACAACATGTGTTTCACGATTGGCGTCCAGATTCGAGCCTTCTGGAAATCAGTATCGATATTTTTCCATAATCTTGACGTCAAATATCATTCAGAAATGTTTCATATAAGAGATATACAAAATGCGTTCCTTCAAATAGCAGCACTATACAATTTTTTTCCTCTCTCACACACCTCTTCGCCACCATCCGCGCTTCAACCTTCCCTGTCCCAGCCCTTCCCAGACTTAATTTTTTCACTTTTGCCCGCTAGTTAAGGTCAGTTTCAGAACCCTGCTTTAGTGAATGAGCACAACCGCATAAACGGGGCTGGGGTATGCGACTATGCGCCACCACAGCGCAAGAAGTATATTATGTAATATTGTCATTTAATATTATGATATTGCTTATGATTCATTGGGGCGCAGTGACGTCCACACATGTCACTGCAAGTAGTCTGATACTCTTCCGTTATTTTAGATGCAGAAAGATACTGAACAGTCCTGTTACCATGTCTACAGGGGGGGCGAAAATCTAAGTTAACGGGTGACCCTATCCCATTTTGCCTCAGAAGCCAGGATGCGCAGCTCACGCTCCTTCCTTATGCGTCTCCTCAACGACTCAATACGATTATCTTAGAGTAAAACCTCCAGGAATGAACGGTGCTGGTCGACAATACTTGAGCCCAGAGTGAAAGGTTATCAATTCATAAAGCGCCACTAGGAGCCCAGAGAGAGTTTGAACGCTAACACGTGGCTTCGAGCCGGCGAAGTTTACACAAACCCCGATCCTGAATTAGACCAGTTTCTGGAGCGGAAGTTTGAAGACAATAGGTAGTCGCGCATGTCACAACTTTTTCTATAGCACCAGGTTCTCAGACTCGCAAATTAATTAATGCGGCGCGCATACAAACGGTCCGCCCACCCTTCCCTAATCTGCCTACCTGCCTATAGCCTTGGCGTTCGTATTGCATCGCTCGCTGTTTGTGTGCGTTTGATGCTATGTACCTTCGTTAACAAGGCACGTGCTGTCGCTCCTTGATTGGGTTGCCATATCATCGGAAACACTTTGCCGTTGGCTATTGTTTACCTAACGCCGTCTCGTCTTCAATCCTGGCACTTAACTCCATGCTTATTGCAATCCTTCTCTCGTGTTTGGGCCAAGGCGATCTGTCACCGAAGGATGCAATAGGTAGCGTTGCAAAGTTCGCAACAGTGGTGGACAAGAGCGACACAGACGAAGCGCCAAGAACTATACATGCCAGCTATATAACTCAGACACGAGTGCAACAGAGGGCACACACTACACAAATACGCAGTATCTGTCCTTTCGCGCATGTGTTTGCCGTGACCGGTAGTTCGCCTATTCGTAAAGTGCCAACAAGTTCATACCGAAGCGTGCTCCACTTCTCAAGGCATCCTCTCCTTGGAAGAAACGTTTGTACCACCGAAGCGATACGGCTTTGTCAATACAAATTTCTTAATACTGGGTGGAAACTTCAGCTATGGTAATTTCCTTTTGCAGTGTCGAACTGTGCACGTATTGCGTAAGTTGAAATATGAATGCATGGCTGCCTGGAGCCTGTGTGAGCTGGACGACACGACGTTACACCAGATGCCCTCCTCTACGTTTTAATAAAGTAAATGTTACATAATTACAGAAAACATTTCAAAAATATGAAATTTATGTTGCTGTGAGCAGAAAACTATGTAGAAATAGATATATTTTCTCATTCTAGGAACGAAAGAAACATGTGGAAATACAGAAATTTCACCTAGCGGAAAAAAGAA
>JALIZH010006881.1:0-30119 GCA_030522465.1 Rhipicephalus appendiculatus
AGCCAAAGCAGCAACAATGTCCATTGAAGTATAATTGAAGTATAGTGTACTAGAATATGGATGGATGGATGGATGGATGGATGCTATGAGCGTCCCCTTTATAACGGGGCGGTGACATGTCTGCCACCAGGCTCGAAAAAAAACTTTCTTTTTTTATGTTGGCCTAATGCCTTATCTACATTTATTAAATCTATGTTGTTATAGCAAAGAAAAATATAAGTTCACGGTCCATCTCTCTGCTTCTTAAGGCAGAATGACCTTATTTTCCCCCTTCTTCATTTTTGTCCTTTATCTCTACTTTTTCTGCCACCAATACTCTAACCGTATCTTACTTATTTCTATCGCGGACGTGTTCAGCTTTCCATTGATGTCCCTAAAAAACCCAAGGCTTCATGTAGATTCGTGCCCACACGTATATCTGGGTGGATATCGACACATTCAATCAGTACATGTTCCATCGTTTCCTTAGTTCCCCCCACAGCATGTACATTGTTCTTCTTCGTTACAGAATCTCGCTTTATAGCTACGCGTTCTAAGGCAACCCGACCTTGCTTCAAACAGTAAAGCGCTTCCCCTTGAATTATCATAAAACCTCTCCCTCCTTATTTCGTTTTTTCCCCTTTCGGTAGTCACTGAGAGCCGGCTTCTTTTCCATCGCTGTCATCCAATAAGTCCTCTCCGCCTCTCTGACTTTTCGCTTAATGCTCCTTGTTGCCATGTCGCCCACACTGCTAGCCGTATATTTACTGGTGAGCCTCCTAGTTCTTTTTCTCCACTGCGTGTCGACGCTTTTTCTATACAAATACCTGAAAACCTTCCCTGCCCATCTACTCTCCTTCATTTTCCTCAGCCTCTCTTCAAATCTAATTTTGCTCTGAGCTTCCCTCACTTCAAAACCTGTCCATCCCATATCACCCTTTACAGCCTAATTTGTCGTCTTCCCGTGAGCGCCCAACGCGAGGCGTCCCTCAGTCCTTTGATTTACATCCATTCCTGATTGCACCTCTGACTTCATGCACACCACTGAGTTCCCAAATGTAAGCCCCGGAACCATCACACCCTTCCACAGCCCTCGAAGCACCTCGTACCTATTGTATCCCCATAACGCTCTGTGCTTCATGATTGCAGCATTCCCCTTTCCCTTTGTTACCGATGCTTTCTCTTGTACCTCCATATATCTATCCCCCTCATTTTACCCACACTCCGAGGTACTTGTACTCGCTTACCCTCGGTATTTCTTGGCCCTGTATTAAGACCGCATGGTCTTCGTGATCATTGAATACCATCAATCCACATTTTGTTGCACTAAAACCTAGTCCTAGAGTCTCGCCCTCCCTTCCGCATATATCTGCCAGCCGCTGTATATCATCTTGACTGTCCGCAAATAAGACAATATCGTCAGCATAAAATAGACCTGGAAGCTTCTGCTCAACCATCGCGCCTGCCTGTTTGTGTGACAGATTAAATCCAATGTTGCTACCTTCTAGCGCTTTTTCCATCCTCACCATGTACAGCATGAATAACAGCGGGGACAAAGGACATCCCTGTCTCAGCCCCTTGCTAATGTCAACGCTGTCCTTGCTGCTTATTCCTTCCCATTCTACACAAACTGTATTTTCTCGGTATATTTCCCTCAAAAGCTGTATACAGTCGTCACCTATGCCCACTTCCTTCAATATATCCCACAAAATTTCCTGATTAACGTTGTCATATGCCCCGGTGATGTCTAGATAAGCTACGTATAAGGGCCTGTTTTCTATTTTTGATATTTCTATACACTGTGTAAGAACAAACAGGTTATCGTCTAACCGCCTGTCGATTCGGAATCCATTCTGGAGTTCTCCCAAAATATCATTTTGCTCTACCCATGTTTCTATTTTTAATTTTACTGCCTGCATCGCCAACCGGTATAGCACCGATGTAATGGTTAGCGGTCTATACGAGCGAATGTTATTCTTTTCTCCCCCTGCCTTTATAGATTAAGTTCATTCTACTTTTTCGCCAACTGTCTGGTATTTCCCTCTCCTGTAAGCACTTTTCTACAGCTTTCAGCAGTGCTTCTTTAGTGCTCTGTCCTAGTTCGTTAATGAGGCTGATGGGAACCCCATCTAAGCCCGGAGTAGTGCGCTTAGGAATTTTTCCTTCGGCCTTCTTCCAATTGAAATTCTCAAGTACTACATCTTCCTCGTTTGTACTCTTCTGTATACTTTTACTCACCGGGGGAATCCCCTGGGCGACCTTTTTAAACGAATCGGCTGTTACCTTTCGGATGTAACCTAGCGCTTCATACCCTTCCAGTTGATTTCCTTCTTCATCTACCATATGTTGTTGCATTGTTACAGACTTCCTACCTAGCGCTTTTAGGTGGCTCCAAAATATCCTAGGCGCGGCCTTCTTCTTTTTCGCGAATCTCTGTCATCCAGCGTTCACTTTCGCCTTTAATTTTTGCCTCGACTAATTTCTGCACAATAGATTCTTGCTCTAAATATATTTCCCATACTTGGTTGACTTCATCCTGTGGCCGCTTCTCCTTTTTTTGCCTGTCTGTGCTGCCGTGATGCCTCACGTCGCTTCTCGATCGCATCCCGGATTTCTTTGTTCCACCAACTTTTTGGCTTTCTCTTTCCTTTCCAAGAAATAGTTTTCTTCTCTTTTTCTATTTCTTTCGTGATTACATGTAGCAGCTCACTATACTTCCAGTCTTTGCCTGGCAGTTTGTCTGCTTCTTCCTCGACTCTTGCGGCTATATTAGTTATTTGTTTCTCATTTAAATACGAGCTGCCAATGTTTGATTCTAGGTTCTTATTTTCAGTTTTATATCCCATTTGTAATGTTATGCGTTTATGATCACTACCCAAGCTGTTAATGCCTTCCTCGTCTATTCTCATCTCTCTAAGTTTGTCATAGATTCCTTCTGTCATGAGACAATAATCAATGCTCGATTGCCTGTTTCCGACTTCCCACGTGATCTGTCCCTCACACTTAGGCCCCGCGTTAACTATTTCAAGACCATGTTGCTCGCAGAGATCTAGCAATAACTTGCCATTGGAGTCTGAATATCCGTCAAGGTCGTGTATGTGTGCATTCATGTCCCCTAGAAGGATTATTTCGGCATCATGACCAAATTCTTTAATATCGGTGCTTATGCATTTCACTATCTCCAGATTCTTTTCTCTGCAGTTATTCCCCGTCCACAAGTAAGCTACACCTAGCCACGTTTTCTTTCCACCTACTGTGCCCGAAACCCACAGGTGCTCTGAGCACGTTTGCTTCACTCTGTCCCATTTTGCTCGGCTATGAATTAGCATTCCAACACCCCCCACCTCTCCTTTCTGATATGATCCTGTTGCATCCTTCCCAAATATAACTGTCAATATGTGGTGGCTCTTCTAAGTCTCTAAGGTGTGTTTCTGTAACCGCATAAACACCTATCTGTTCCTTGTTTAACTGTCCCTCAATCTCTAACCATTTTGCCTTTTTTCTGCCACCCTGCATGTTAATGTAACCAATTGCGACACGCGCCTTCTCCCTTCTTTTACCTTTTCTCTGGTTTTTCGCTGTACTACCTGTCACAGAGTCCCCCTGGTTGTTGTCCTCATTACACGCTACCCTGGACACCGAAGGGGCCCGCGTGCCCCCCCCAAAAAAGCTACTGCGCGTCCTGCAAGTCGCCAACCCACCTCAGACCAAGCCTCCTATTGAAGTGTATTCCGTCTCTTCGAAAACCACCCCACCTGTGCACCTCTCTGTTTATTTCCACTACCTCGATGCCTTTCTCTCGACTCATCTGCCATATCTCTTTATTTGCGTCGACAACCGCTCTTTGCAGGTTGCCGTCACGCACCGGTACCTCCGGTATTGTGCATACCACTATCTGCACCTGAGGGGAAATGGCGCGCATGTCATCGACCCCTTTCGCCAATGTGGTCAATAGTTCGGCTGATTCTTCATTCAAGACGTCGTTTAGACCTCCCGCAATTACCACGAGGTTACGTCCATTAGCTTTAGTTGCGAGTTCTGCGCTAGCTTGTCTCATCACTGATCCCAGCCTACGTCCCGGGAGCGTCCCTATTAAAACTCGTTTGTCGCCTCTCACCCTTTCCTTGACTGCTTCTGCGCATCTAGCTAAATTCGAGTCCCCGGCCATTATCACGTGCTCCGACTTTTCTGCTGGACTGTCCCGCACCTGGCCACTGCCTCGGTCACCAGCTCGCGCAACCGCCGCTGTTTTTCTCCCTCCCATCCCCAAAACTACCTCGCGGAAACTGGGTCCTGTGCCCCCCTGCACCTGTCTTCCCCAAACCTGTCTCCACCTTCGCGTCTCCCACTATGGGGGTTGAGGCCCCCCCTGTTCCCGCCGTCGCTTGCTTCCTTGTTCACCATGACTGCCTTCGCTAACCCTTCCTCAGCTGACTTAAGCCTTTCTCCCATAGCCATCGTTTTTTCTCGCTCTGTCGCCAACACATTCTCCAGCTCGGCGATTTTTACCTTGAGCTCATTCTGGGCAGCCATCATTATTTCCATTTTCGCCTCTAACTCACATTGCTTACACTTGGCGTCAGCTTGTTCTGCCTTGTCATCCTCTATTTTCCATCCCATTCCGCACCCTGAACACTTTACGGTCTTTTTGACCATGGCTAGATCGTTCACACTTCGGATTACATGCACTCAAAGCCAAAAAGGTACCACAAAACTCCGCCAGTATGCTTCAAAGCACCTGTGTACCCTTCAGCCACGTGGTGGCCGAAAAAAAAAAAAAAAAAAAGCCAGGCGACTGTCACACAAGAAATAGTACAAAGTTGTAACCCCAATTAATCTTCAATCTAGTGGCTTATGTACTCATATAACTAATAAAAGCAAGCTCGAATCATGCAGAAAAAACTTATCTGTCGCTGTCATTCCGGAGCCCACGAAAAACACGTCCGTCCTTGACCAATCCGTCGGCGCCGCCACTCGCCATGCATCGCATGAGGCGGCGCGCGTGGACGGAATACCCGATCCGCGGGGCGGCGCTGCTGCTGCATGGGCTGGCGGCGCTGGCGGTGTAGCTCTGCCGCTCTGCCTTGTCGGCTGCTGTGCAATGACTGTTGTGTGTGTTCGCCCCAGCATAACGCAAGTTTTTTCTCGCGATTTTTTTTTTTTTTTTTTGCTGGCCATGCGGCACTGAAGCAATGACGAGTTGACGGTGGTAACGGCACTGCTTTGTATCTGGGTGCAAAACAGGTTGTGATTGTTTATCAGGTTATCATAGGGCAAAAGGTGAGAAGCCGTCGCTTTTCGCTGTTCCAAAAAACGAAACACGGAGGCAAATTTGGGAACGGAATTTACATCGCAAGAACAGGACCTTGGACGAAACCTGCTCGGTATGTGAGCTGCACTTCGAGACGTCATGTGTTCTCAGAGACTACGCGTGCACGTTATAAACGGTGAAGTTTGCGTACCACGGGGGAGACCAGAGCGGACGCCGTGCCGACGTTGCCTCTCAATGCTCCGAGCTATTTATCAAATAAAGGGTTGCATCCAAGACATCCGAGTAAGCGGAAAAACTCTGCGGTGGATTCTACCATCTCCAAGAAAATGGCAGCGCGCAGTGCCGACAGTGAAGCCGCAGATTCAGCTCCGTCGATGGACTTTCCTGCTGACCACGAACCTGATGCTGAGGTGGCAAACACTACACAGACAGCTTTACTGAAACACCTGCTCAAGCTTTGTACGCCCTCATTTTATTGTAGCTCTCACCGCATTCCAAATCATGAAGGAGTTGTTTACTGTGTGGCGGCAGCCAAGCCAAGCCAAGCCGCCAGGCAGCGCCACCCTCCGCTGCTCTCCGGAACCTGCAGAGAACCTGAATAAAAACCAGTTGATGTTTGGGATCCACGCCGCGCGGTCGTGTCTGCTTCTCCCGCGCGTACACGCGTCCCAACAGTGGTGACCCGGACGAGGCTTACCGCTTTTTTCAAGCGATCGACGCCATGGAGACTCCCCCTGACGCACCGGCCATCTTCGCCGTCGACATCAGGCTCCCGCCGTTTTGGACAGCGGACCCGCAGCTGTGGTTCCTGCAGGTGGAGTCCCAATTCACCGCTCGTCGTATTGCCGCTGAGCTAACAAAGTACCACCACGTGGTCCCCAGCCTCCCACCGGCAATAGCGAGCGAGATACGCGATCTGCTGGTCGCTCCACCTGCAGAGAACGCGTACACAGCGCTCAGACAGCTGCTCATCAGCCGCCTCACGTCGTCGGAGCCTCAGCGACTGCAGCAGCTACTGCACGACACCGAGCTCGGGGACCGGACGCCCAGCCAATTGTTGCGCCACATGAGGCAGCTGTTGCACACGGCCGGCGCAGCCACCACCGATGCCGACAGCAGACTGCTTCGCGAGCTGTTCCTAAAGCGACTTCCGGTCAACGTGCGCATGGTCCTCGCCTCGGCTGCCGACAAACGCCTGTCTCAACTCGCCGAGCTCGCGGATTCGGTGCTGGCGGTCGCTCCGCCGTCCGTCGCGGCGCTACAGCCAGACATCGCCGGCGGCGCGCCCACGACCACGCTGCATGACATCCGGGAGCAGATATCCCGCCTCGCCGATACCGTCGCAGCGATGCAGGCCCGCAGCACTCCCGAGGAGCGCCAGCGCCCAGCAGTGCAACAGAGAATCTGCTGGTATCACAGGAAGCATGGCAATGCTGCTCGCAAATGCATTCCTCCGTGCGACTATGCGGGAAACGGGAGCGGCCGGCACTGAGGACGACCAGTGTCGCATAGGCCCCCGAACGTCGTCCATCAGTGTTTTTCCTCACCGACCACGACAGTGGCCTTCGATTCCTCGTGGACACCGGCGCTGAGGTGAGCGTGCTGCCGGTTGGGTCCACCGATCGCCGTGTCCCCAGTGCGTCCCCGCTTCAGGCGGTCAACAACACAACCATCGCCACCTACGGACATCGCTCGCTGCCACTCGATTTAGGCTTGAACAGAACGTTCCGGTGGATTTTCATCGTGGCAGCAGTGAAGTTCGCCATCTTGGGTGCGGACTTTCTTCGGCATTTCGGCCTTCTCGTCGACGTGCGCAACCGCCGCCTTCACGATCCCGTGTCGCAGGCAACTGTGCAAGGAAGTCCCTCGCACCACCCTCCGCTGAGCCCCCACTCTGCTCGGGCCGTCCGGTGCAGAACGTTTTACTCGCATTCTGCAGGATTTTCCCGAGTTGACGAGGCAGCCGCCAGCCAGCGCCGCGGTGAAGCACGAGGTACGCCATTACATCGCCACCAGCGGCCCACCCGTGCACGCGCGGCCTCGCCGTTTGCCTCCAGAGAAGTTGAAGGTCGCACGACAGGAATTTGAACACATGATGGAGCTAGGGATCATCAGACCCTCGTCGAGCGCCTGGGCATCTCCACTTCATATGGTGCCAAAGTCAACGCCGGGAGACTGGCGACCATGCGGGGACTATAGGGCGCTGAACCAGGTAACGACTCCAGACAGATACCCGGTACCGCACATACACGATGTCACGACGAGGCTTCACGGTGCCACTATCTTCTCGAAGATCGACCTGGTGCGGGCATACCATCAGATTCCCGTTGCCCCGGAGGACGTCCCGAAGACCGCCATCGCAACGCCTTTCGGACTTTTCGAATTCCTCCGAATGCCATTCGGACTCCGAAACGCGGGTCAGACATTTCAGCGGTTCATGGACGGTGCTATACGCGGCCTCAACTTCTGCCACGCCTATCTTGACGACTTGCTAGTCGCCAGCAGCACTCCGGAAGAGCACGTGAATCATCTGCGCATCGTCTTCCAGCGCTTAGTGGAACATGGCGTGGTCGTGAACATGGCCAAATGCGAGCTTGGTGTGCGACAACTCTCGTTTCTTGGACACGTCATCTCCACCTCAGGAGTTCTTCCTCAACCCAACAAGGTTGAAGCCGTGCAAGGATTTCCGCAGCCGACCGCCAAGCGCCAGCTTCGGGAATTTCTGGGTTTGGTAAACTTCTACCGCCGTTTCATTCCCCGCTGCGCCCAGATCCTTCAACCTCTTCACGACCTGCTGGCCACTTCACGAAATGGCTCGGACACCCTCTCCTGGTCTCAAGAAGCAAAAGAAGCCTTCTGCGAGGTCAAGGACGCTTTGGCAAACGCCGCACTGCTTGAATACCCCAGGTCCGGTGTCCCGCAGAGCGTAATGGTGGATGCCTCCGATACAGCCGTTGGGGCTGTATTACAGCAGCTCGTTGGGGGAATCTGGCGCCCGATTTCCTTCTTTTCGAGGAAGCTAACACCTACCGAGCGCCGCTACAGCACCTTCGGGAGAGAACTGCTGGCCGTGTACGCTGCCATACGACATTTTCGCCATTTCCTGGAAGGTGTAGAGTTTTTCGTCCTCACCGACCACAAGCCGCTTACTTATGCATTGCGCTCGCTAAGCTCCGACGGTGGAACGCACACAGCACGTGAACGGCGCCAAATGTCCTATATATCAGAGTTCACGACTGATATCCGCCACGTCAAAGGCGGCGACAACGAGGTAGCGGACGCCCTCTCACGGAATCCTGTGAACGCCATCATGCCCACACTACAGGTTGATCTTCCCGCTTTGGCAGCCGCTCAACGTGAAGATGACGAACTGAAACACTTGTTGACCGCGACCACTGCCCTGAATCTTGAGTGGATCCCAGTTCCCGGATCCGAGGACAAGGTTTGCTGTGACACAAGCGTCAGTAGAACTCGCCCGTTCGTGCCCGCGAGCCTCCGTCGACATGTGTTCGAGTCCTTGCACAGACTGTCTCATCCGGGGATTAGAGCCACCCAAAGACTGGTGACGGCAAGATTTGTCTGGCCGGGCGTAAATCGGGACGTCCGACGCTGGGCACGCGAATGTGTAGCTTGCCAGCGCTCTAAGATACAACGCCATACCTCGACAGCACTGGGAACACTCCCCCACTCCGGATTCTCGCTTTGATCATGTCCACCTGGACATCGTCGGCCCACTGCCACCCTGCCACGGAAAGGCTTACCTGCTGACCTGTGTTGACAGGTTCACCCGCTGGGCGGAGGCCATCCCTATCGCGGACATCACTGCCGAGACGGTTGCGAGTGCTTTCCTGTACCACTGGGTAGCCCGTTTCGGTGTGCCCTCCACAATAACAACAGACCGCAGCCGACAATTCGAATCAGCCCTTTTCACTGCCATCAGTCAGCTCATGGGCACCTCACGCATACGCACGACAGCGTACCACCCCATGAGCAACGGCATGGTGGAGCGCTTTCACCGCCAGCTGAAGGCTGCGCTCACGGCAACGCAGGAACACAACTGGGTGGAGGCCCTCCCACTCGTTCTTTTGGGTATAAGGTCCACCTTGAAAGAGGACATTGGCTGCAGCGCCGCTGAGCTGCTCTACGGCACGACACTCAGGCTGCCGGGAGAGCTCTTTGCGCGCGGCTCAGAGGAGGCATCCATAGCTTGCAGCGACTATGCACTTCGCCTGCGCAACGTCATGAGCAAACTGCGCGCGGTACCTCCACGGCCCCCAGGGTCGCGTGTGGTGCACGTCGACCCACATCTAACATCGTGCCCATATGTGTTTGTACGACACGACGCGGTTCGGCGACCTCTTCAGCCACCCTACGATGGGCCGTTTCAAGTCCTCCGCCGTGGCAACAAACAATTCACAATCAAGAGAAACGGCCGTGAGGAGGTCGTGTCGTTGGACCGCATCAAGCCAGCACACATGGACCGTGACGATGCCGTGTTGCCTCCACTAAGGGAATCATCGCCAGGACCCCCCAGCTTCAATGCCAGCCCAAGTCCACGAGGTGCCCACCCGGCTGACGCACAGCGGGCGGCTATCAAGAGCACCCACTCGCCTGGACCTTTAACGAACACTGTACTTTAACTACGTTCGGCAACTCACTAGGGGGAGTGCTGTGGCGGCAGCCAAGCTAAGCCAAGCCGCCAGGCAGCGCCACCCTCCGCTGCTCTCCGGAACCTGCAGAGAACCTGAATAAAAACCAGTTGATGTTTGGGATCCACGCCGCGCGGTCGTGTCTGCTTCTCCCGCGCGTACACGCGTCCCAACAACTGCAAGCTTAATATACGGGAAAACGACGATCTTGTATCGTAGACAGCGGTGATTTTCTGACGAGCCTTCTTCGGGATAGTGAGACAATCAAGCGTATCAAACGATCATCCCACACCAGCGCATTTTTTATCATTGTAAACTACTTGTCATTTTATAACCTGGCAAAATCAGTCAGCTCGGACAGTGCAGAGCTTGGTGTACAAATGAACTCTTCTTGAACCGTGTGATGGCTCCACCCGAAAAGCCAGAGTTAGCGATTTGGACAATGCCGTCGAAGCACGAAACCTGCACTTGGCGGACCGCATACTCCACAGGGATCCATCTGATCCTAGAGATTACGTGGAGTATAAAAGTGATGATCAGCTCATATATTAAAACGAAATGACTGCACCTAATTCTTTTGCTTACCACAACTGAACCGGCACAACAAAATTGTGAGTTCACAGATTTTTGCGACAGAGGTTGACTTCTCTACCCTTCTGACGCCTTATTTGATTCAGTGAAAAGACTAGAGGGCATTATTACTACCTTTTTCAGCAAGGTAGAGCTGTGTAGCAACAGCGTTGTTCATGTGATGCTGCTCGCAAAAAAACTGTACCTTAGGCTGCAGCCACCACGCAGACCTATACTGATGGCAGCAGTAGTAAAGTTTTGTGCTCTGACAAGACTTCATTTTTTCGTCGAGGGTGACAACAGTCTCGAGAGGCAAACCTAAAAAAAAAAAAAGATGCACGCGAAAATCAGTCGGTGTTCATAAAGGTGTCATATGTGACCAATCATGAAGTGATAACCGTTCGGAATGGCGACGAATATTTGATCAGTGTTTCTGCTGACTGCGGTATGTTCCTACAGTCCGGCTGTTGTGCCCAGTGATGTTTCCTTTGACTGTACAGTGTAAAAATCCCGGCCACGGCGCGGCCGCATTTCGGCGGGCGCGGAATGCAAAAACACCAGTGAGATTTAGGTGCACGTTAAAGGAACGAAGGTGGTCAAAATTATCCCCGAGTCTTCTACTACACCGTGCCTCACAGTCAAATGGTAGTTTTCGCACCTAAGCCACATAATTACGATCATATAAGGCAACTATCGACAAGAACAGTGCCGCGCGTTTAACGAAGAAAGTCGAAGCTCTCGCGGGGTGCAGGCTACGACTAATTATAGTAGTAGTTTAGCAAAGACCTTCGGGGTTCATAGATCCTCCTTTGATCCATCGTTCTCTCCCCCCTCCCCCTTTTTTTTTGTTTTCGTTCATCGACCGAGTTGTAAAGAAATTACTACATGAAGTTTTCCTGTTTCCCGAGCTTTGACAGCTTCGCGTTCAAATGCTAGTCCCTGCATTTTCATTCGAACCTTGCGTAGCAGCTTTATTACATTTCGTTGTGTTTCGTACGGATATACGACCACACCGATTCAAAATGCTTGTCGCTGACGTGTCAGCAATTAAAAACATAGTATTATTAAGCTCGACGTATCAAAGCACCGAAGCGCTTCCGGAGCGCTTCGGGGAGCGCTGCGCGATGCGACAGTCCATGCTGTGGTGGCGCCATCTCGCTGCTTTCGATATCACCTGCGGCAGCCCTGGCTCCTCCCTAAACACACTACCCCATATTCTAGTACACTATAATTGAAGCTTGCTGCAGTGGGTGTTTGTGTTGGCCGGGTTCAACTGGGCCCCGCTAGATGGCACCACCTATCCAGCCTAACCAGGCGAAAACGCAGCCTTTGAACCACTCGCGCCATTCCCCATAGTTAATACATAGCTTGCACCTACGTCATTCGACGTCACTGCTCGGAGCGAGTCGGCCATTTTGACGAACAGCGGTGAGGCCTTGTTCAGCGCTGTCTCGTCGGATCTGCAAGTTTCTACCTTCGCTATGGTTATATGCGCAATTGTAGGCTGCTCTAATCGTAGCGACAGCTGCGGAAGAAAGAAGCAGCCCACTAGTACGAGCTTCTTCCGAATACCGAAGGTTATTGAAGGCCAGTGCGAGCGTACGAAAATGCTCAGCGCGAACCGTCGGAGGACCTGGCTGGCTCGCATAAAGCGTGCGAATTTCGACCAAGAAAACGCCAACGTTCGTGTGTGTGGAGCTCACTTCGTAGAAGGTAAGCGACTGAGAGAGGAAGTATAAAAACAATAATTAACGTGGATGCTCTTGTGTTCGTAGGAAAGCCGTCCGCGTTGTTCGACGAGACGAACCCAGATTGGGCGCCGTCTCTACGACTCGGCTACGGCTCCAAGCATACAGGCGCTGCGCGGCATGAGCGGGCGACAAAACGGCGTCACGATAAGCGGCAAGCGGAGTTCGAACGGCACCGACGACAGGGCGAGGCGGCGATCGTGGACCCAGCAGCTGAGCCGGCGTCGCAGACGTGTGCTGCCGCCGATGCCCCCTCGTCGCCGCAGCCCGTCGAAGACACTGACGAAGCTGAAACAGGTGAGCCAGAGTTTTGCCCGAGCACCTTGGGTTTCCTAGCTGAGCATAGTGCTTGAGGAAGTCAGCGCCTTCAAACACCAGCTGCTGCTGGCTTGTTTACATATGCATTGTCCGATAATCGAGCGGATGGTCGACTAGCTGTTGCGTTTTTCAATGATGGCAATGAAAGCATTCTTTTATGTTCTGCTGCAGGTGTTTCTGTGCAGACGGATATGACAGCGAGCAACATCGAGGCATCGGAGAAGGAATGTGTCCATCTCAACCAGTACATCTACACTGCTCGAGTCAAGATGGAGCTACTGGAGATGACGGAGGAAATGCTTAGGAGATGTGAACCGAAAGTCATCTATTATACAGGGTTGTCGAGTTTCAACACTTTACAGGCAGTTTTTAAGCTCTTGGAACGCTATGTGCCGCATGGCGTGAACAACAGCCTGACAAAGTTTCAGGAATTTGTCATTTTCATGATGAAGATGAAACTCTGCCTCCCCAATGCTGACATAGCCTTTAGATTTAACGTATCTGAAGCGACTGTGTCCCGAATTTTTGACAGGTGGCTTCACGTGGCCTACAGTCGCCTCGGACCAACCATAACATGGCCCGAGCGAGCTGCACTGCAGCGTACAATGCCACAGGCCTTTTTTGACGCCTTTGACGCAAACGTCGCAGTCATTATTGACTGTTTTGAAATCAAAGTTGAAAGGCCTTCATCATTCCTGGCAAGGAGCGAAACATGGTCTACATACAAAGGGAGCAATACTGCCAAGTTTCTGATTGGTATTGCCCCACAAGGGGGTAGTGACGTATATTTCTGAAGGCTGGGGAGGCCGAACTAGCGATAAACACATCACGGAACACTGTGGATTGCTAGACAATCTTCTTCCTGGTGACGAATTGTACTTGCAGACAGGGGGGTTTAACATAGCGGAAAGTGTTGGCTTTTACTGCGCTCGCCTACACATACCAGCATTCACCCGAGGGAAGCAGCAGCTATCGGCGACAGATGTTGAAAGCACAAGAAAACTTGCTAATGTAAGAATTCACGTAGAGAGGGTTATTGGACTCATTAGAAACAAATTTGTATTTTTGAAGTCAACCGTGCCGATTGATTTCCTTACTTGCAGGCAGGGTGATAGGGTAACGCCACTCGACAAAATAGTGACTGTTTGTTGTGCGTTATGTAACCTGTGTCCTTCGATTGTAGCTTCACTCAAGGAAAGTGACATAGGGCAAAGTTAAATCATTTTGCAACTTGCTCCAAATCATCGGCATCCACAACTGGCTGAGAGACGTAACACACCCACACAACATAAGTACTGTAAGAGCAGCAGTGTAGCCTCTACAATCTTTTTTGTTAACAGTGCCAGCCTACCTTCCATGTGTGTACTATCCGCGTCAAATGAAACCCGAACAGCAGCAAGCATTCGCAGTGGTATAGTGCGCGCCGTCCAGTTATCACTATGGACAGGCGCGCATGTATGCGAAGTGCTGCCGAACCGGATGCGCGCGCCTGTCAGTGGTGATAACTGGACGGCGCGCACTATACAAATACGAATGTTTGCCGCTGTTCGGGTTTCATTTGACGCGGATAGTACATGTGTTGGCCCAATGTGCAGCACTTGTGGTGAATGTCATGTGCAGACGCATTAACCTGAAGCAATGCTCGACGTGTAAACATACACACACACACACTACAAATGAAGTGTGCAATGACATTCACCATCAATGGTTTATGATGCCTGCAGCTGGTCATGAACACGTTGCTTTTTGTGTCTGTGTGTTGCATATTGCATTTTATATATACAGTGATAGTCCTTCACTCAGATATATTGGATTATGGAGCATTAGCTTTCTGGCGATTTAAAGGGACACTAAAGGGCAAAACGATTTTTCACGTATTAGTTAAGTACAATTTCACAATCCCGAAAACACCACTCTTACCACGACACGACGCTTGGTAAGCGAGAAAACATGCGAAAAGAAAATGGGGGTGGAGACGCCACCTTGAGATTCCCGCACCAAACACCGTGACGTCATAGATTCTGAAGGCGTCTACAGAGTCTTACGTAGCTTCTAATCGACAAAAATGAGGTGCATTGTCATCCGTGGGTGCCATAGACCTAGCATACGAAGTTTCAGAAAATTTCATGGAGCCAATGTCGCGAAAATACGAAAAATACATTTAGAATTTCTCACGTCACGCGCGCAGATAACGGGGTCAAATTTGAAAATAAAACTTCAACCTTGATTTTCTCCGCTAATAATAAACTTATGATAGCCAAACATATGGCATTAGAGCTCTCAGAGTGCAGTTTGTCAATCTAAACCAAGTCATTGTTTCGCTTTAGTGTCCTTTTAAGTCGGACAAGCTCTGCAGTACTGGAGATAGCCCATAGCATTGTTTTATGTTGAATGTATGCATTACTGGTGTGTCATATTTCCAACAACATACACCAAACTCTTGTATTTCAGACAACGTGCCTTTGTTCCTTTCCCATTTATTTTTACTCTGTGTACCTTACGAACATGCACAAGATAATCGTGCTTCATCTTTCCTGTGAAAAATCTTGCAGGAGTGGGATGCCTTGCCTTCATAACATCAGGTTTTGTTAGATTGATCTTTAACACTATTGTCTGTAAACAATCCCATTTGCTTGGTCTTATGTAAGACTGCAGTATACCTGTAAACACACGTTCACAACAAACAAAAGGCACTTTGCACAGCAAGTGTATGCTTGCTTTGTCTATAAAATAAAGACTTGCAAACACTGCGACTGCACTTTAATGTATTCTTTGGTGTGATGCTGTTTACAAAAACGCCGAGCAGTAGTGCTCATGAACCTAGTTCTCCTTTTCTTTCCGACAAGTTGGGCAGAACCATTGCTTCGTTTTAGGTGCACGTTTCAAGCAAACGCAAGCAAAGTGAAACCACTTATGCTGGCATGCGCTGTTATGGCATGCTATCATTTTCCCAGACTCTGGGCCCTTGCAGAAGCAGTACATAGCACTGTCCACCTGCTCTTTTTCATCTTGCACCCTCCTTGTGAAGTAGTGGCCAAAGAGCTCGGGGAGGATGGCTCTTCTGAAGAACTCTCTAGCAGTATCAAACATATACATGCAAAAATTTTCGTCCCGTACAATGCGCTCCACGTAATACAAGCCTGGAGTCCACACAACAAAGTCGCAAAACTCTACTTCACAAATGCACATTTGTGTCTGAATTTGGTAAAAGTATGCGTGGTCTTTCTGCAGCTTCTTAACACCGTTTGATTCACTCCAGGCATGTCTTTATACCTGTGAACTCTGTAGCATCGCGCAGAACGTAAGGACATTTCAGTTCAACAACACCATTGCCGCAGCAGGAACATGACACCATAGCATCGGGTGTTGCTCCGATGGAAGGGTACTTTGAGCTCAGGTGAAGGCCTGACCTCCTGCACTCGAAGTCTTGGTGTTTGCTGCCTTCGTTGGCCTTGTACGCTTTCAAGGCATCTGCCTCATGTGCCAGGCCCCATCTGGTTGCTGCTGTTTGCACAGACTGCTTCTCAGGGTAGCATATTGTCTTCAACAGCGACACACTCGGCTTCTCAATGTTAGTGTGGCAGACATTTTTCATGAGTGAAGCAGTTACTCTTCCGGCCCTGTGCCGAAACCATTCTTGAGAGCTTGCCTGGTGCCTGGTTGATGCCTCCACTGCACGAACAACATCTTCACTTATGTTGTAACTTGCTATAAACTCGTCAGCCTTTTCGACCAACGTTTCTAAGCTGTCTGCTAACATGCCTTCACTGTACAGACCTCTCAAGTGAGCAGGTTTTTTTGTACTGGCTCCTCAAAGCTGTCGCAGTACTCGGGCAAAAGCGAAAATAGTGCTGGAGTGGTTGAAGTGTCTTTAAGGGATTCGTAAAATTCACTGAGATCACATGAAGATGGTGCAGGGATCTCTGTTCGCTTCTTCTGTTGTGTTCCCACCGGGCTGTTGGCAATTTCTTGTTCCAACCGCTGCATTTTGCCCCTTGACGACGTAAAGTCGATGTCTCTCAATCGCTTGTACTGAACACGTTCGACATAAGCAGGCAGCCACACATTCTCCCTTTGAGTGCAGCTCGTTGAATTTTTCATGCGGATTCCAGTCTCAACTGCGAAGAGGCAAGCACCGATGTGGGAGCAAGCTTCACCTACTCCAGCCATGCAGGAGCAGTGGGCTGCAAGGACAGTACCATTTTTTCTACAGAGCATCCACACTTGAAGAGGATGATCCCTTAGCCTTTGAGAATGGTTCACCTGTAAACGAAAAAGCAAACAATGCTGCATTACGAACCCTTCTGCCCCGAGCAAATCCGCCATGACCTACGTGAATGAGTACATCTCCACTTTCATCCTTCATTTTCCCCTCTGCCACTTCGAAATTTCATCACGCATTTCTGCTGCTGAACGAGATCAAGGCATCCGTTCGTGTAGAGGAAGCCGAATGCGGCTCCCTCTCGATGACGGTCCGCATGCAGTGACTAAACACTCAGTACTACGTTCGCACACACGTACATCCATCTATGTTTATGACAAAACAAACAGCAAAAGGGATAACACGCAAACGGGAGGCGTGATCGAAAAACGCGCCGCCGCGTGAGCCCCTCGCTGCACTCACATGAGAACTGAGCGCAAATATCAGCATTTGTTGATTAAGCAGCGTTCGTGCATCGCTATTTGATAACTCGGGGCTGGCGTATGGGTGAATTTGATGAACCATTAGACTTACCTCTGCAACGACGATCACTTTACGGTCGCGGAGCTCCTTAGCAGACAGGCTTTTTACCCATCCACTGGTGAAGTAGTTGTGCGCTTCCATGGATTTGAACGCCTTCATTTCGCCTAAACTAACAAAATTGGTACTAAAAACCAAATAGTTCACGATGTCACCGTGCGACACCTCTGGGAAAGCGGAGATATTTGAAGTTGTGTCCGTTCCGGGTCAAAGTGTGTACGGATCCACCCCGTCGCACAATCGCACCTTCTCCTCGTAGCGGGAACGCGCTTCCCCTATCAACTCCGAATAGTACGCCGCATTTAACGGCTGAACCGGCGGCATGATGCACAAGAAAGCGATCACGAGCAAGAAAGCGACTGTGGCACCGCGGCCCCGTCGTACTGAAAGCTGTAATCATACGGCTGGTATGCACGGCTAGTCTGTGCGGCGGTTCGTCAATATGGCCGCCGCAGTAGGACCGCAGCAACGGTGACGTCACGTGCAAGCTATGTATAGTTACGCCAGGCGATTCTTTTTTCTATGAATCAAACAGAAACGGACAAGCAGCATTTTATTACGTGTTGTAATGCACGAAAGGTTCTTTCTTTACTGAAGCTGGTTTGATTACCAGTTATTAAATGAAAGCGGTTGCTGTGACGTCATTGGGATCATTTCCTAGATGTCCCACTCGTAGCGCATGTGATGTGGTATATTTAGCTTAATTTCTCGATTAGTAGAGCACTGCTGTTGATAATATTGCCCTTTTAGACATTCCCAAACATTGGTCTCTCACTCTGACGCAAATTGTTATTTGCTTTTAGTGTGCCTTTAAGTTCCCGGCTTAAATAGGCCGAGCAAAGAAGCAAGAAAACATGCATATTCAGACAATTTTTGTAAAAACAGCGGCTATGTTTCAGTCGCAAAAATTTTTTTGCGCTCTTTTACCATTCGACGTAGAATCTGCTAAAAATATTTTCAACAAATGGTTATTGAGAAAAAATGCTTGCAAATCTGACAAGAAATGACTTTATCGGGATATTCGCTCGTAAATTAAGCATCAAGGCCATCGCGATAAAAATATATGAGAGGGTTCATTAACGAGTTCTCTTGTCATGCGGAAATTTTTGTTGTAAATTTTGTTTGATGCGAAAAAATAATTTTTGATGTCCACAACCAACTGTGTAAAGCTATGTAGCATGCAACAGGCCACCCTGGAACACATTTTATGGGAATGCGCACAAATACAGGATGGAAATGCGCTCTCCTCAGAACAGCTTGGGGCGCGGTGGAAAGCCGCGCTGATCAGCTCAAATCGGCAAGATCAAATATGGGCCATCCAGCGAGCACGGGAGGCGGCTGGGAGACAGGGTCTCTCCACCGCCCCTGGCGCGACCTAGGCGCACGCCTCAATCCGCTGGTTTGAATAAAGTTGTTCACCACCACCACCACAACCAATTTCGCTGGTAGGCGCTGGCAAACCGAGGCGTTTTCCGCGATTTCAGGTGAGCTATTGCTATCGATTATTGGTTATTTCTGTAGTTTATATTGTTTTGGACCTTGTTAGATTATTTTCATTGGTTTTGAGCATTGATAGCCTTGTTTTAGGCCTTTATTGGCTGCTACGTCACCATGCGACTTGAGACAGTGGATGGACGACAAGCCGGGTTCCTAAATGGCTACACAATTTAAACAAAGAGAACTTCCTGCACATTTACTACCACGAGGAGGACCACAATCTATCAGCAGAGCGGAACTTCTTTGCCACTTTGAATGGCAAAAACGCCTGCGACTGTGTCGGCGGCCCACTTAAAGGGGCCCTGCAACACTTTTCCAAGTAGCCATGGAATATGGATTCACTAAAGGAGCTTGTTGCCTCACGAATTGAACCCCGCAAAAAATTTTAGAATCCGTCCAGTACAAGCGGAGTTACAAAGATTTCTCGCACGTTGCAATTGCATTCTCTCTTCTCTCGTCCCGACGAAAGCGATGGAAGCTAAGCAGGGAGAGATGGCACGGGGAAAGAAAATACGTGACCTTGAGCACTTTTTTCTTTTTTTTTTCTTCGAATACGCGGCTTTGCAGTGCGATCGCGCGTGCACGCGTGGACAAGTCGCTGCCTCCCACGGCGGCCCTAGTAACGACCGAACGCGCCATGCTCAAATCAGCCAATGGCTGATACAAGGGCTGTGACGAGTGATTTTGCAGCTTGTGGCGTCATTTATCGAGAGAAGAGAAAGCAACTTTAAGCTGACTTTGAGAATTTATTGTGAATTCCAGGCCGCGTGCTGCGCTATAATATTTGACTCGCATGTTCTCGAGAGCCTCGACTACCGATCGGCAGCGTTTTCTGACCATGCTCAAACGTCTGGCAGCAACAGCAAGTCTGCAGAGGCTATATGGTAGTCAGATTGACCCACCATAAGATTTGTTTATCTGGACCAAAAGTAAGTGGTGTTACACTAATGTGGGTGCCACATTCCATAATTCAAGAAAAGAGGACCCTGCTCGCACAGCGATTCGCCATGGCGATGCTGTTAAATGGACTCGACAACTGCACCGTGTCAAACCGTCTACTCCATCAGCCTTTCATATTGGGGTTACACCATTTTTCAACATGCATGAAATTCAGGCGAGAGAGCGGGGTGTTAATGACAAGGCAGCCTACTTCGATGTGAACGATCAAGCTGTCGAAAATGCGAACAGAGGACGACACATCAAAACGCAAAAGACAAGAACGACAAGAGATAACGTTTTGGAAGCGACTGCTTCCTTTTGTAAGTGCTGGTAAGCCATGAAGCGCTCTTTTTGTGCTTGTGTGAAACACCAGAGAGCAAAGAACCATGCGATCTACGCATCCGTGTGGCATGAAATGAAGCAGAGTCAGCGAATAAATAAATATCACGGCCAAACGCTTGCGTCATTGATATTGCCACGCGCGTTTCTAGTTTTCACAGTTGCTGTATTCGGTTTTCGCCCACAAAGACTGTGAGCAACGCTCATCGCAAACCGCGCTTCTTTGTTCGAGAAGCTTCGCGATTGTTGTAATAATAATAATAATATCTGGGGTTTAACGTCCCAAAACCACCATATGATTATGAGAGACGCCGTAGTGGAGGGCTCCGGAAATTTCGACCATCTGGTGTTCTTTAACGTGCACTGACATCGCACAGTACACGGGCCTCTACCATTTCGCCTCCATCGAAATGCGACCGCCGCGGCCGGGATCGAACCCGCGACCTTCGGGTCAGCAGCCGAGCACCCTAACCGCTATACCACCGCGGCGGACTCGCGATTGTTGTAGACCATTTCGTTAAGATTGCGCGCAAAACGCGAACACTCGAGCTTATTCCAGAGCTTGCGCGACAACCAGCGATAAGGCTGGAATATTCGATGCCACAGTTATAAATGCCGTCGCGCTTCACCGCTCGTCAGTTGATCGACGGTCGACGCTCTGTTCGCCGCTATCAGTGCCAGCGTGTATTGCTGTAATCGGCGTGGAAAGGGATATCAGTTATGCTAGCCGGTCGCTATCCAAGGCAGAAGCCAACTATTCCACAACAGAAAAGGAGTGCCTTGCCATCATCTGGGCAACGTCAAAGTTTCGCCCCCCTACCTCTACGGCAGGCCCTTCAAAGTTGTGAGCGACCACCACGCCTTGTGTTGGCTAGCTAACCTGAAGGAACCTTCAGGTCGTCTCGCAAGATGGAGTCTGAGACTTCAAGAATTCGGCGTTACCGTCGTTTACAAGTCCGGACGAAAACACTCTGACGCCGACCAGTAGCCAGAAATTTTTTTCGGAAGGGGGGAGGGGGGGGGGGAGGGGCACCTCTTTGATTTCGGCTGGGGCACCTCCTTGAAATTGTCATTTTTCGCTCTGTATGCCATGGCGACAAAAAATTCCGGGGGGGGGGGGGGGCACGTGCCCGGTGTGCCACCCCCTAGCTACGCCACTGACGCCGACTGCTTGTCTCGCGCTCCCGTCGACCCGCCGCCGCAGGATGACCAGGAGGATGACTTCTTCTTGGGAACCATAAGTACCGACGACTTCGCCGAACGACAGCGAGCCGACCCGGAACTCAGGGGCCTTGTGGAGTATCTCGAGGGCAAGACCGCCATTGTTCCAAAGGCATTCAAGCGAGGACTCGCGTCGTTTTTCTTGCGAAACTGCGTTCTCATAATGAAGAATTTCTCGCCACTTAGAGCCGACTACCTTCTCGTAGTGCCTGCATCAATGCGACCAGAAGTCCACCAGGCACTACTTGACGACCCGACGGCTGGACACCTCTGACTTTCCCGCACGCTCGCAAGAGTACAGGAAAAGTACTTCTGGCCGCGCCTTGCCACCGTCGGCCGCTACGTAAGGACGTGCCGAGACTGACAGCGACGGAAGACACCGCCCACAAGACCAGCAGGCTTTCTTCAGCCGATCGAGCCTCCTCGGCGACCGTTCCAGCAGATCGGGATGGACCTCCTGGGGCCGTTCCCAACGTTGACTTGCGGTAATAAATGGATCGTCGTGGCTACCGACTACCTCACCCGCTACGCCGAAACAAAGGCCCTGCCTAAAGGCAGTGCCGCCGAGGTAGCTAAGTTCTTCGTTGAGAACATCGTCCTTCGACATGGCGCCCCAGAAGTTCTCATCACCGACAGAGGTACGGCATTTACTGCTGACCTAACTCAGGCGATCTTGAGATACAGCCAGACAAGCCACCGCCGGACCACCGCCTACCATCCACAGACCAATGGCCTCACCGAGCGTCTCAACAAGACCATCGCCGACATGCTGGCTATGTACGTCGACGTCGAGCACAAGACGTGGGATGCTATCCTTCCGTACGTGACTTTCGCGTACAACACGGCCGTACAAGAAACGACGGAGATGACGCCATTTAAGTTGGTCTACGGACGGAGCCCGGCAACGACGCTTGACGCCATGTTACCAAACGTCACCGTCGAGGAAAACATCGACGTCACCGCCTACCTACGGCGCGCCGAAGAAGCCCGACAACTCGCCCACCTGCGAATCAAGAATCGGCAGACGACCGACAGCCGCCGCTACAATCTTCGGCGACGCTTCGTGGAATACTAGCCCGGCGACCGCGTTTGGGTGTGGACGCCGATACGCCGACGTGGACTCTGTGAAAAACTTCTTCGGCGATACTTCGGGCCGTGCAAAGTGCTTCGACGTCTAGGCGCTCTGGACTACGAGGTTGTCCCGGACGGCATTACGAACTCTCAACGGCGCCGTGCGCGACCCAAGTCGTCCATGTCGTGCGCCTCAAACCGTATTACGCGCGGTAGTGAACCTGAGGACTGCACTTATTGGTTTATTATTGTACTTTCTTGCTTTATTGTTGTTATTTATTGTTGCATGCATTTTCCCCCCGTGTTCTGTTTTAAGCATCGGGACGATGCTTTTTCAGAGGGGGGGCATTGCCACGCGCGTTTCTAGTTTTCACAGTTGCTGTATTCGGTTTTCGCCCGCAAAGACTGTGAGCAACGCTCATCGCAAACCGCGCCTCTTTGTTCGAGAAGCTTCGCGATTGTTATAGATCATTTTGTTAGGATTACGCGCAAAACGCGAACACTCGAGCTTATTCCAGAGCTTGCGCGACAACCAAGCGATAAGGCTGGAATATTCAATGCCACACTTATAAATACCGACGCGCTTCACCGCTGGTCAGTTGATCGACGGCCGACGCTCTGTTCGCCGCTATCAGTGCCAGCGTGTATTGCTGTAATCTTACTTTCCGTTTACCGGCCACAAGTTCGGCCTAATAAACAGTTTCATCTTGGACACGTCGCCTGCTGCCTTCGTCGACGTCACAACCACGTGACAATATACTCGTGCCTAACTTCCCCCAATTCCCAAAAAAGCCCGTTATCACGGCCTTGCGCCGTCCCAGGTGGCGGCGGTGTCCGGGAACTGGTTATTCCCGCACGCCGACACAGCAGGAGCCGCGCCCGGTGCCGGTAGCCCAAAGCAGGTACCTCGGATCTCCAGGCCTCACCAGGAACAGGCAGGAGGAGCTCCACGGACAGCGCCCTGGTCCGGCGTGTCCTTCGGCTAGCTTGTTTGTTTGTTTATCGCCTACGAGAACCTGGCTCATACCCACAAGGGGGATTGGCCACACTGACTGTTAACGGCGGCATGAGAGAAGAAAGTGTTCTATTGTTTCTGGTTCATTGCAAATTACACAGAGGTTAGTTAATGAGAAGCCGGATTTGTGAAGGTAATAATTTAGCCGGGGGAACTCTACAGCGAAAGCTAGTGAGGGTAACTTCGCATTGACGTGAGAGGCATTTAGTGGTGTTCCATGAAAATTGCAAGTGCTTGTACTCATCAGACTGTATGAGAGCTGTTTGACTGTTTTTTAAAAATAACAAGCGCTTGAATCTTTCTCCTGTAATGAGAGGAAAATGAGGAACTATATTAAGAACCGGGCCATTTAAAGACGCCGTAGCGAGCGAGTCAGCTGCTTCATTTAGGAAAATTCCAGCATGCCCGGGGACCCACAAGAACCGAACTTCTGATAGGCTATGTGGAACAAGAGTAAAAAAAATATCCTGTGAAGATGTGATTGCTTGGCGGACGTTAAATGAACACAAACGGATAATGCATCGGTAATAATAATAACTGCTGGGAATTTAGTTTTCTAATTGCCAAACTGATGGCCAGAAATTCTGCTAGAAATATTCGGGTGAAACCGGGCAGTCGCAGCGCAAAAGACCAATTAAGCTGATGAGAAAAGATGCCGACTCCGCCCTTCTGCAGAGTCTGCGTTGCGTCCGTAGAAATGACCAAGTGGCCAGGAAATTGACCGAGATGATCCTGTAGAAGGCCTTCGAGAAAACGCTTTGGAAGTAACTTAGCATTTTTGGGGAAAATGTCATCGAAAACTAAATTAAGCTGCAATGAACACTGGTTTTGGGAAGTTAGGTTCGTCAGGGAAACGCGTAGGTCCGATAGCAGAGACTCAACAAAAATGACTTGTGGCCTTCGGAAACGTCGCCACGGGTGCATAAAGAAAGAATCAGGAGATGTGATGAACACTGTCTGCGAACGGGAGAGAGGTGCATCGTAAAGCTTTAAGAATGTCTGCACAGTAAGGTGTTTAAATCTTGCCTCAAGTTCCATGACTCGAGCTTCCAAATAAAGTACGTTATTAGCCACACATTTCGGTAGCCCGAGACACAGACGCAGCGCCTGCCTTTCCAGCAATATTAGAGGTCTTAACTTGTAAGCAGCACTTCCGGAAAAAAGAACACAACCGAATTCCAGAATGGGGCGTACGTAAAGTTTATACACGATAAGTAAAGTTGCTCTACGCATCCCTGAATTTTTATTGCAAAACCGGTGCAACAATCCCATGGCGCGTTCTGCTTTACGAGTGTTTTGTTCAATTTGCTGTTGCCATTTTAAGTTGTCTGTGTAAACAATGCCAAGATATTTTAATGCCGTTGCTTGCGGAATTTGTTCATTACGATAATGAAGTGAAACAAAAAGGGGATCTTATACTGGGAATACAAGTACAGCGCATTTACGGACGTTCAGCGAAAAAGAAAGTCCGTCCAGCCATACCTCAGGCGCAGCCAAATAAGATTGTAAAATTTGGTATAAAGTATTGATATCATGGGATGACGAGAAAAATGCGATGTCGTCGGCATAGACATAAAGGTGAACGTCTTGATGAACTGGGATTCACGATGATAATAAAATAATAAATAAAAGTGGCGAAAGAATTGATCCTTGCGGAACACCTCTCGTTTGCTTATATGATCCAGACGTGACCCCTTCATGACAACAAAAGAATTGTCTCTCGGACAGGAACTCCTGGACCCAGGATACAATGTAATTTGGCACATCACAGCTCACTAATCTAGAGATCAATATACCGTGTTCAACACAATCATAGGCTTTTGCAATATCTAATGTAACTAATTCCGAAATATGACCAGAGACTCCTGCAAGACGAATTCGGCTTTCCAAATCAATATGAACCGACCATATTGAACAACCCTGTATAAATCCTATTTGTCTTGGAGAAAGGATACCCTGACAAGAAATAAATTCACTTAGCCGGTTATGAATAATTTTTTTTTCAATTATCTTAACTAAGTTTGAAGTAAGCGAGATGGGCCGAATGTTATCCAGAACATATCCGAGACTGATTTTTACGTAGCAGAACAACTTTAGCAATTTTCCATGAGGTCGGAATCCATGTGTACTGTAACGAACAATTCACTATATTCAAAAGTTCATCAGGATAGGAATTGAACATTAACTTAATCATAGAGTTTGTAATCTGATCCGGACCAGGAGCCGCTTGATTGACAGTTAACATGACATCCACCAGTTCAGCCATGGTAACTTTCAGAAAGTCCGATGTCGAGCGTTCGATCGTAATGGATCTCAAACACGTCGAAGCAAAACGCGCTGCGAGCCCTTGCGCTATACCTTCTAACAAGTCAGATGCCTCTTTAGGGGATAGCACTACGGATTGCGAGTACGTCAAAAGCTGTGATGATTTCTTGTTGCGTAAAAATGTGTACAGTGCAGCTCTTTTATTCGGTTTCGACAGATACGAATGCAAATCGGACTTGTGCTTATCTTTAGCTATGGCAACGGTTCGCTTAAAAATTGCTGCGTAGAATTTAAAGTCAATCCAGTTTTTCGGTGAATGGTTATGACGAAGGCGTTTCCATGCAGCTTTCCGCCTCCTATAATCCAGCGTACATGCGTCGTTCCGCCAAGCCGAGGTTGACGTTGTAATCCCTGATCTCACAGAAAACTCTGCCGGCTGAACAGCAGAGCTTATACATGCTACTACTGAGTCAGCTCTTTTTTGTTCATTACATTCGGTCAGTGACGATATCGCTGAATTTAAAGCATTTTTATATATTTTATAATTGATGAACTGTCGCTGCCGTATAACAGGAGCCTGATGTGATAACATGATTTCAAAGGTAATCGGAATGTGGCCACTACTCGATCCATCGTCAAATGTATCCCAGGATGAGATGACAAGCTGACCAGCCGAAAAAGTCAGATCTAATGCTGTTGAGCTTCGCCCGCGTAAAAAGCTAATTTGGCCTGAATTATGGCAACGAAAATTATTAACATGCAGCCAATTCCATAATCGTCTGCCACATCCATCCGTTTTTATCCCCCCAAGAAGTGTGGTGCGAGTTGAAATCTCCTGCCAATAGAATCGAATTTGAACTGGAATTGCTTATAACACAGTCTAGATGATCTGTAATTCTTACGCCATTCGGAAAGTATGCATTGACCATTGTAAATCTAGAAGATCCAGGCAACAAACACTCTACTTCTAACATTTCAGAGTCAGAACAAATGTGTTCAAAAGTTACAGTAACGTTATGGTACATTTTTGCTGAGACTAGACTCAATAACCCACCACCTCTGCCTGGCCGATCTAACCTGAATGTGCGAAAGTTATTAATAGAAAACTTTTCGTTTACTGCGAGCCAAGATTCTTGAAGTAAAATAATATCAGGAGTTGTTTTGTGTATCAGATAAAGAAGATCAGTATAACCGGAGGATACAGAACGGCAGTTCCATTGAAGAACTTTAACAGACGCTATGGTGGACTTAATATAATTGACTCTACCGCAGATCGCAATGCGTCCTGCTCGTTGTGTTCCTTGGTAGTGCCTTTTTTTGGTTTTGAGATTGGGGAATGCGTCGGAGACAATGGGGCACTCCGACGCTTATTAGTGATACTTCCAAGCCTCATTTCACCAAATGATCCGCTTGGTCCCGCCGAGACGAGCACTTCAGGGCTGGCGAGCTTCTCTGGGGCAAAATCTGTTTGACTCTGAGAGTTTAATTCAGTGACTTGATGCTGCGAATCACTATTAACAGTGACAGTGGGTGCAGGGTAGGAGTGAATAAGGCTGTTAAACCTGGCGGCTAACATCTCAGTCAAACCTTCGGCAAATGTGTTGAACAGCTTTTCCATTACTAATGGTATAGCTTTATCAATTGCTGCAGCCACTGCAGAAGATACTGTCGCTTCTAGGGACCCGCATTGACGAGATGTAGCCGCGGCATACGCCACATCACGCTCTTTGATCAAGGATGCAGCCTCTGCCCGAGAACAGCGGCGTTTCTCCACAATCTCAATTATCTGCATCTCATGATAACGGGCTGAACAGTTATTGCCCGTGGCTGTGTGTGATCCATCACACAAGGAGCACCTCGGAGCTTCTACCTCACAGTCTGATGCAGAATGCGACCCACCACATTTTAAGCATCGCAATGACGACCTACAAGGATTAGCACTGTGTCCAAACCGCCAGCAGTTACGACACTGCAGTGGTTTAGGTGTCAACGCCTCTACACGGAATAAGTATGGCCAGGCCTTCAGTTCAAAGGGGGCGGGTTAGACCGGCAAAAGACACAATAACACTTTCAGTTGGCACTCGCGTATCACCCACAGGCCTGTTACATCTGTAAACTGACACCACGCCAGCAGGAGAGACCATCTTTAAGAAGGCCTCGGGACTAATGTTGGTAGGTACACCACGAACGATGCCCTTCACGCAAGCGAGATGAGGTGGTACAAAAGCGCGAACTGCAATGTACGCGAATCTCGTGCAGGCAAGCAAATCGGTCAAACATTCTACATTTGATGACTTGCATAGAATGCCAGTCTTGCCGAAGCGCCTCACCTCCGAAATGTCAAGAAAATGCCCGGTTATGCTGCACAGTTCTTCTTGAAAAACCTCCGATTCGCTCAACCGAATGGCTCCTCCATCAGTAGGAACAAGCGCGACAGGCAAACAGCTTACGCCGTTCCGGAGGAAACACAAGTGGTACCGACTCGGTGCAGGGGCGTAGCCAGAAATTTTTTCGGGGGGGGGGGGGGGGCACCTCCTTGATTTCGGGAGGGGCACCCCTCCTTGAAATGGTCATTTTTCGCTCTGTATGCCATGGCGAAAAAAAAAATTTCGGGGGGGGGGGGCACGTGCCCGGTGTGCCACCCCCTGGCTACGCCACTGACTCGGTGGGACGGCTTGCCGACCAGGGCGAGCCCTGGCCGGGTCCGGAGACCGGCATTGACGGCCCCTGAAACACAAAGAAAACTAAAGCAGAAAAGGAACTAGGAACGCTAAAATGTGGACAATCCCCTCTCACAAGACTGGGCCAGACCCAAGCTCAGAGAGAACCGTCCGCTTCCGCTCAGCCCTCTGCGCGTTCCACACGCGCCTCTCTTCTTTTTCTTCTTTTTTTCCTTTTTTTTCTCTTGTGCCGCCGCCGCGCGCGTGCCACCTGACCCTGGCTCGCCTTGTAGCCGTCTTCTTTTTCGTCTTTGTCACGCGCAAAAGTCCTCAAAATTCTTTCAAAAGTTCGCAAACACACGAAATCCCCTAATAACTTTCGCCCATTCACTACAGTCAGCTTTGCAAGCATTTCTCTCAATAACCGTTTGTTTACATAAGTTGAAAATATTTTAGCAGATACTACGTCGACTGGTAAAAGAGCGAAAAAAAATTTGCGACTGAAACATTGCCGCTGTTTTTACAAAAGTTGTCTGAATATGCGTGTTTTCTTGCTTCTTTGCTAGGCCTCTTCAGCCAATGGCTGATACAATGGCTGTGACGAGTGATTTTTGAGCTTGTAGCGTCATTTGTCGAGAGAAGAGAAAGCAATTTTTTAGCTGACTTTGAGAATGTATTGGAAATTCCGTGCCGCGTGCTGCGCTGTAATATTTGGCTCACGTGTTCTCGGGAGCCTCGACTACCGATCGGCAGCGTTTTCTGACCATGCTCAAAAAGTGTTGCAGGGGCCCTCTAATATATGTTTTTACTTGTGAAGTCACGTGAAAGAACAATGACAATAGAATGCTTAAAAACACAAGGTGCTGTTGCACGCAGTATCAAGGTTAAATATGCATAACTTATTTCCACCTATCTTTTAGTCCTCGCCTTCCATTCGAAGGGCGGTCACGTGACCACCAAATTTTTTTTTAATGAAAATACTTCACTAAAATCACTCTCATACAGTTACCTTCCAGCTCAATTTTTTTTTTCAATAGAATCACGGGTGTTCGAATTTTGGGCTGGGGCGTTTCACTTGTAATGACCCTATACTTAATTTCTGCCGCTTCAGTAACTTCTCGCGTTAGTTGGTCTGAATTTTTGGCTAGTGACAGCGCACGGTTGAAGAGTGGCTTGCAACCGCAACGCACACAATGCGCAGCGCGGTGGCCTGACAAGGCGTCTACGGACCAACTAACGCGAGCAGTTATTAAAGCGGCAGAAATTGCTATTTTTGACGCGTCAGCCGCTTGTGTGATATGCTGGGCCGATTAGTGTGCTCATTCGCCCCCCCCCCCCTTTTTTTTCAGGCGGTGTCGTGCGTGTATATATGCCACCACGTGTAATAAACACTGAGTTGTTAGTTTAGCGCTGTGTCCCGTCCTGATCTGTTGTCGTCCGTGTGATCCTTTGCGCTACAGTACCGAGTTATATTGTGCAAGATCGCGGAAAGTGAACGCGTAGTGAAACCTCCCTCATTGTTCATGACATTTTCGCTTTGATTGGTAGCTTTATCTCTGCATGAACCTTAATTTTAATCGTAAAGTACCCTAACGTATCGTGTAATTAATACTTGAGTCGTTAATTTTGACCAACTTTGGCGTCACTTCAAAACGCCCGCTGAAAAATGATAAACTAGCGCCCCATCGCGGAGGAACGCCGTAACATCACTTGCGCTCAAGGTTTGGCGACGTTACGAGCGCGCTTTTTGAATGGTGGCAGAACAAAACGGGAAAGAACAAAAACGCCAAGTCGCCGCTCGAAATGCTAAAATAAGCCGCTTATTCTGCGCGTCC